>PVJA010019063.1:0-38780 GCA_004027025.1 Myocastor coypus
ACCCTCCAGCCTGCGCTTCCCTCATATATAGCACTTCGCCCACCAATCACCATCGCTCGCACAGTCAAATCTGATTAGTTACTACATCAGTTGCCAGGCAAAAACAGATTACAGCTAAATTGCTTTTCGCCGCAGGACAACCCGGAAGCAGGAAGCCGGCGCCATCTTTTGGGAGCGGCTCATGCTGAGGCCCTCAACAGTCTTCCTTTTTAATAATCATAACATCAGCACCTGTGTCTATTAATCCTGAGAATCTCTTACCATCCAACCACAGGGTCATGAGGGGTTTTTGGGTTGATAAAATCTGTGCCCAGTAAACATCTGAGGATCCAAACCCTCTATCATCCCTTTGTTTTATTTATTTTTTTCTCTAAAGAATTTAAAAAAAAATTTTTTTTTTTCTTGTTTCAGAACTTTTGTTTGTTTATTTATTTTTATGGCTGGCTCAGTCTGCCCTGAGGGCCGGGCTGGCGCAGCATGTGGTGCCGGGGATTGAACCGCGGTCCCTGCAGCCGCCCAAGATTTCCTAAGCAGGAGCTTTAGACCACTGAGCCATCCTGCCAGGCCCCTCATCCCTTTGCTTTAAAATAGTTTTACTAAAGGTAGAAGGTAATGGCAGAAGCAGCAATTGGGCAATTCTTTGGTTAGGTGTGATGCACTCTTGGACGAAGAAACCATAATTTTTATTTCCCCAGTGTAATCATCTATCACTCCAGGGGAGACCACCAGTCCATTGAGTATGGAGCTGCTATGTCCCACAATGAGGCCAAATACATCTTTGGGTAGGGGACCAAAGATCCCCGTTGGAAGACTTTGTTTTGTTTTGTTTTTTTAAAGAATTTTTTAATATTTTATTTATTTTCTTGTTTCAGAACCTTTGTTTGTTTGTTTTTTATTATTTTTATTCTTGTTTCAGAACCTTTGTTTATGGCCGGCTCAGCCTGCCCCGAGGGAAAGGCTGGCGCAGCATGTGGTGCCAGGGATCGAACTGCGGTCCCTGAAGCCGCCCAAGCTTCCCCAAATAGGCACTTTAGACTACTGAGCCATCCCGCCAGGCCCCCTTTGTTTGTTTATTCACTCATTTTTATGGCCAGCTCAGCCCATCCAGAGGGCAGGGCTGGCACAGCATGTGGTGCCGGGGATCGAACTGCGGTCCCTGAAGCTGCCCAAGCTTTCCCAAGCGGGCGCTTTAGACCACTAAGCTATCCTGCCGGACCCCCGTTGGAAGACTTTGCACCCCCATTTCTGGGGTTAATATTGCGTGGGTGGAGGAACAGAGGTCCAATCCTGCGCTCCCTGTTGTGGCCCTGAAGAGGCTTGAAATGGATTGTGGCAAGCTGGAAGAAAACTGGTCACCCCAAAGGTTTGTTTGGGGTTGGGGGCCTGGGGCTGGCCCCGTTTCCCGTTTCCTCGTTGTGGCAGTAAGGGTTTGCCCTCGACATCTCTTTTAGATCTACATTCACTTGCCCAATGTTCTCGTTTACAACTAGGACAAAGACCACGTTTTTTCTTAACTTTTCGATCTGTGGATTTATTTTTCTTTTTTTTTGGACAATTTTTTGCCGTATGTCCTGACTCTACATGCAAAGCGCGCAGATGTTACGGTGGGATAGAAACGGTTGGACAGGCCGGGTGTCGTGGCACACGCCTGTAATCCCAGCCCTCGGAAGGCTGAGGCAGGTGGATCAGTGCAAGTTCGAGACCAACCTGGGCTACAACAGTGAACTCAAGGTCAGCCTGAACTGCATGAGACCCTGTCTCAAAAAGACAAAAAAAAAAAGAAAGAAAGAAAGAAAGAAAAATGGACAGTGTCAAAACCCTGCAGGGCAGCCACCATTGCAAGGCCAGGTTGGAAAGTAAGCCCAATTTCCACGCAAAGAGGAATATAGCCCAACAAATCAGTTTTGTTTCTATGAGGCCGAATGGTGGCCTGACAGGCGGAGTTGGCATTTTCTTTTCTTTTTTTTTTTTTTTTTTGCCTTTTTGAGACAGGGTCTCCCTATGCAGTTCAGGCTGGCCTTGAGCTCACTTTTGTAGCCCAGGCTGGTCTCGAACTCACACCGATCCTCGTGTCTCAGCCTCCCAGGTGCTGGGATTACAGGCCTGCGCCACCACGCCCGGCACTATCAGTATTTCATGTTCACTTAATGCTTGCTCCATAAGAGGAAAGAGGGGGAGGGTGGCCGTTCCCTTACCGAGGTTCTGGCGGCGCGGCAGGCAACCACGAAGCACGGACCTCCAAGTCACTGAAATCGCGGGCCCTCCGGAACGGCTCCGTCGCTGGATCCTTCGTAGCAGGGGATGAAGACGGGATAAGAGACACGAGAAATGGAGACAAGACAGGATTCAGATCAAGTCTCGTTTATTGAGGAAGTGAGCAGGGTTTAAAGTAAAGGTAGCAGGGTAAGCGGAAACTGCGTCAGCGGTTACCTAGCAACCAGGGGAATTTTTTTTTCTTGTTTTAGAACTTTTGTTTGTTTATTTATTTATTTTTATGGCTGGCTCAGCCTGCCCTGAGGGCAGGGCCGGCGCAGCATGTGGTACCGGGGATCAAACTGTGGTCCCTGCAGTCGCTCAAGCTTTCCTAAGCAGGTGCTTTAGACCACTGAGCCATCCTGGCTGGCTCCAAGTTTGTTTGTTTTTTTAAATACATTTTTTTCTTGTTTCAGAACTTTTGTTTGTTTATTTATTTACTTTTATGGCCGGCTCAGCCTGCCCTGAGGGCAGGGCTGTCGCAGCATGTGGTGCCGGGGATCGAACCTCGGTCCCTGAAGCCGCGTAAGCTTTCCTAAGCAGGCGCTCTAGACCCCTGAGCCATCCTGCCGGGCCCCCAGGGGGGGTCTTAAGGCATGCGATTTACGGAAAATGGGCAGGGTGTGGAGAAACAGAAACTTAACTCAAGCTCTTTTCATTCCCAAAATAAGGGATGCTCTTGTTTCAGCATTACAATAGAGAGGCTTTCACAAGGCGGCTTTCCACACTGGCGCACTCTGGGACGCTGAGACAGAAGCATCACAAGTTGCCACCCATTCTGGGCAATTTAGGAAGACCTTGCCTCAAGCTCTCGAGGTTTGGCTCACAGCAAGGTCCTGGGTTCAACCTCCATAATTGCTCCCTAGCCCACCCAAACACCTCTCAAGCCCGCCCCGTGGCCCCAGGATCCTAGTGACCTGCCCAGTGCCTTCCCACAACTCTGCAAGCCCGTCGCTGGTCGCTCAGCCCCAGACACCACCAGGTCCATTCAAGTGCCTTCCCACAGCCTGCATGCTACCCTCCCCTTTCCCCCTTTCCCACTTGGCTCACTGGCCCACCGTGCTGTCCTCTTTTTTTCTGTTTCCTAAGGGCAGAAGTCTTCCCCAGTTTGTTCACTGCACGGGGACTGGCACACCGTAGGTGCTTAGTACAAAATGTACCAGTGGTGTCGTTTCCATATGAGCCCGACAAATAGGTGAGCGCACAGCAAATGTTTGCTGAGTGACTAAGGAATTTGAGTCCCTGGCTGGATTCCGGAAACATCCAAGCTTCTGCCCGGGCACTGACTGTCCATGAGTGCTGCAGACCACACCAGGGCAGTACTGTCCCTTCAAGACTGATCTACTGGGCCCCTCTTCCTCCCGCTCCACACTCTTTGCCAACTCTGGAGAGTGCCCCAGCCCCATGGGAAGCCTGTCCCTCCCTGTCTGTACACAGGGCATAGGCTGCTCCGGCACTCTCAGGTCCCCGTGTCACTCTGCCCAGGAGAGGCTCTCCCAGTTGCCCCGACACACATTCCTTCGCCCCTTTTCTGGGAGGAGCCCCATACCGGCCTCGCCGAGTGACCCCTCCCCGCTCAGCTTTTGCGCAGGCGCAAGGCGCCGGGGCTGCAGCCCCCGCTCCTTGGCTGAGGGGCGGGGCGCACACTGTCCGAGGCGGCTGCAGCTCGATGGGGCTCCTGGGGCTCCTGAGCCTGCTGCACTCGGCCTTCTTCGGGGACCAGGTAGGGAACGGGGGACCTGGTAAGGGTCGAAGGTCTGGCCCCAAGAGCGGTAGACAAGGTGGGGTCCAGGCTGTGGGAATAGTGGCCCCGGTGGTGGAGGGGGGGGGTGCACAACCCAGTGCGCTGAGGCTTGAAGGGTCGGGGGTCTGGCTCAGTTGCCTTGGAGACGGTTGCCGCGGAAAACGCCACGGGAGGCTCGCGGGGCTGAGAGCCCCTCCTCTGCGTCGCAGCGACCCCCACCCCTCTGGTCTGCGCAAGCGCACTGCGCCGGCCCAGCCCTTTCCCTGGGAGCGAGACCCTTGGGCCGCTCCCCACAGTGGGGACGAGGACACGAATGCACCGAGGCACATAGAGACTGCAGTGGGGTGCACGGTGCAGAGGTTCCGCCCCGTACAGGATGGGGTGCAGGGCCACACCCTGCAATTCTCTAGGCCTCAGTTTCCCCATCTGGGCGCCTACTTAGGACCCACCTCACTGTTCCCCAATGCTGACATTTCGTTATATGCATCTCACCCAACTTGGGCACTTTGCCTGGCTGTTCCGAGCCCAGCGTATAACATTCCCTGTTGAAGGGAAACTGAGGCTGGGGTTGCGCTGAGAGAGCCCAAGGTGACCTGGCCTAGAGCAAGCCCAGAGCTTGTGCGGGGAGCAGCAGCTTCTGCGGAGAACTAGGGCCGAGACCTGGGAACTGTCCGTGGTGCTGATGGATGCGACCGGGGGCCGCATGCTGCTGCTCCCCGATGGGGAAACTGAGGCCCACTACCGTGGTGCCCTGTACTGGCGGCCTCTCTCTGCTGGTCAGGGAACTGCCCCATCACCAAGCTCTCGGCATCCCTGTGTTCAAGTCGTGACCTGGTGCCTTTGAGCCTCGCTGTGCCCTGTACTCTGTGCTCAGGAGGGCAGCCCATTTTATGCCCAGCCCTGGACACCAGAGGAGAATCAGGGAGGCAGGTGGGGCACTGAGAGGACAGGCAGTTTGGGGACCGACAGGAGGTACTCACGAGTAGCCCTTGCAGGCTGGAGTTGGGGGCTCCCTGGCTGGGGGTGGGAGGAAGCTGGCTAAGAGGTGGGAATTCTAAGGTGGCAACAGCGAGGGCATGAGACCTCTCAGGAAGGGCCTCAGAAGGGCCACCCTGTGAGCCAGCGGTACATCCCCGAGCATGTCCTGGAAGCTGGATCTAGGAACCTCTTGTGCTTCTGAAGTGTCCAGCAATGTACAGGCCTGATTGTAGCTTAGGGTCCAATGTCAAGAACTGGGGGCCAACGTCAGGGATGTCCTATGTAGAGCCAACAGCACCTTGCCTCGGAGTCTCAGCTGCCACATTCCCCCAGCCTGAGGACCAGCCGTCCTCCAGGCACACATAGAGGAAGGCCGGAAGGGGATCTATTGACCCAGGAACACCAGAGACATTCTTCCTTGTCCTGACTCAGTTTCCCTATGTATATCCGGGTGGGGCTGGCCATTAGACACCCTCCTCTCAAAATCTGCTTCAGAGAGCCCTGGGGAGCTGTGACAGTTGAGACAGCAGAGAAAATGGGAATTACTCCTTGTGAGGGAGGCAGGGGTGGATTGACCCACCACGCTGTGAGCAAAACTGGGAATTGAGGCCAGAGAGACAAGGCCAAGGTCACACAGAGACGAGATAGTGCTGAGGCAGGGCTCTGGACTCCATATCCCTGCTCAACTCTGTCTGGCCTTGCCCAAATCTGGCCTGGGCTCTTGTGAGTCCCCCAGAGGAGCCATCTCTCTCCTATCTCACCACCCACTTGGGTACTGTGAGGCTTGTATCCAAGTTCTTCACATTTAGTTCCATCCCCATCCTTTTTATATATTGCTAATTTTTTGCCCAGTTGTCCAAGCTGGGATAGAACTTATGATCCTCCTGCCTCAGCCTCCTGGAGTGCTGGGATCTGGGCATGTCGCACCATGTCCAGCCTCCATCCCACTTGGTGGCTTGCCTTCGCCATGCCCTCTACCTTTCTACCTTGGGGCTCCAAGCCACCCACCTCCTGAGCTCTCACTGCTCCTCCTCATCCTCCAGTCCTTGTCCCTCTTGGTCCCTGACCTTGCTCTAGAAGCTACCAGATGGTGAGGCCCAAGTCCTCCTTGGTCCTGACGTTGCTGCCATAGGTACTGGGAGGGGGGCTCCAACCCCACACGAAAGCATGTACTTCCCTCGGGCTGGCTGGTTAGCTCAGGTGTCTAAGGCGCCTGCCTTCTTGAGCAAAACCGTTAGTCAGGGGCAAGGGACTATGGTTAGATCCCCAGTACCACATACCACCCCAGACCCCCCACCCTTAAGGCAGCCTGAACCAGCCAAAAAAAGACAAAAAGAATCCTTCTTAAATTTTAAGGGCTGGCCAGATACCTCAGTGGACTAAAGTACCTGCTTAAGCAGAGCACAGGGCTCAATGATTTGATCTCCCGCTGATCCTGGGGCAAGCTGAGAGAGCAATTGAGACTGGATGTGGTGGCAATGGCCTGTAATCCCAGCACTTGGGATGCTGAAAACAGGAGACTCATTACATATCTGACTTGTGTAGTGAGATCCTTAGACACCCTAGGCCCTGCCCTAAAATGCAAAAACATACATACATACTCCCCCTCTGCACTAGGCTCCTTTATCCTTCACAGTCTTCCCATTTTGCCTGTCATTCCCACAGCCCTCTGCCCCCATTTTACAGATGGGAAAATGAGAGGTCAGAGGTCAGTGATTCCTTCTGGCCCTGAGGCTGTTAAATGACAGCCAGTGTCTTCCCAAAGGGACCACCTGCTCTGTCCTGCAACACATGTTGGCAGCAGGGAGAATTGGGCTCTGGGAGTTAAACCCTCAAGTTGTCTCTGGGGATCCATTGGGGACCAGAGACAGCTGGGGATACACTCTTGGGACCACCTGCTCCTCCTTTCTCTGGCTTCCGGTCTGTGAGGTTGCATTTGTGGGGGGAGGGGCAGAGCCCAGGAGATAGACTGAGAGAGACCGGAACTGAGAGAGAAAGATATAAGGAGGGACAGCCTTGGATATCAGGTGGAGAGCGTGATACGCCAGCGAGGAGACAAGGAAAAAGGAGGAGGGGTCCCCAGGTGTTTCCCAGCATGCCTGTCCATCTCCCTAGTACACTCCCTGGCTCTGTTCTGCCTGAATATATCCACACAAGCTGGGCTGCACCGGTGAGGAGACTGCTGGCCTAGCTGCTACCTGCCTCTGCCCTGGGAACCCCCCACCCCCCACCCTCCGTAAGGGTTCTGATATAATATCCAAGATTTGGTGTTTTACTGGGATTGTGCGAACCCAGGCAAAGGCTTCAGAGGCCATTTTACCCTGTAGTGGGACGGAGGACACGGGCTCCTGATCCTCGGGGTGTCCCCCTTCCTTAGGAGGTAGTTCATTGACCTTCCCCCCCACATACACACACATCCCGTGTGCTTATGCACCTAACCCCTGAGCTAGATAGAGCTGAGGCCCGGCTCCCTGCTGCCACAGCTGGTCCCCGCCCCGGGGCCACCATTGGCTGTTGCCATGGTATCAGCCCTTCTTCCTGCACCGCCATTGGCTTCCACGCCTGTATCCCGCATCCCGCATCCTCCCCCGCTCTCGGTGGTTTCGTCCAGCGCCAGGAGAGGCGGTGCCTCCCGGCCAGGCCCAGATTGGGCTTTGTCCACGCTGGAGTCCCTTGCCCACTCTACCAAAACCCCAGAGCTCTGGAGGCCGCACCTGTGACCCCCCAGGCTTGGGTTTCGGGTTGGGACCACAGAGCTGCTTGAAGGGAGAAGGCCCCAGACATCCCCACACACCCCATTCCAGCCAGCCAAGCTGAAAGTAAGTGGACGTGCGTTCCCTGGATGAAGGGCAGCATCAGGGCCTCCATCTCTTTTGTTCTGCCTCCTCTGTCGGCATGGACTCTGTCTCTCCAGCCTGGTAGCTAGAAGGGAAACAACCCAGAAAGAAGGTGGGTGTCTTGTGTCGCTGCTGACAGACCTGGGCACACGCCCACTTGTGAGTTTCATTACAGCTCAGGAATGAGGAGGTGAAGGGTGGCGAGTGGGTCTGTGTGCAGGTGCCGTGTGTCCTGGGAGGCTTGTCACACCTGAGGCACCGCTTTCCCTCTGTAAAGAGGGGACTTGGGTTAAAGGGAGGAGGTGGACCCTCTCGGGCCTGGCTTTCCACCTGTACCTCCCTCCTATGAATCGTCCCTCAGAATCAGTCATATCTGCTCCAAGTTTTTTTTTTTTTTTTTTTTTTTTGTGGGACCAGGGTTCAAACTCACAACCTTGTACTTGCCAGGCAGGCACTTGTGCCACAGAGCTATCTCCCCAGCCCGTCTGCCCCAAGTTAATGGTGCTTTTTTCTTTGGTGACTTCGTTGGGAGGCCTGCTGGGGCTGAGGGGCAGGCAGGAGGGCTTGGTGGAGGAAATCGTAGGGTGCAAGGTGGCGGAAGTCAGAAGTGCTGTAGGCTGGGGAACCTGGGTGTTGCAAGGCCTGAAAGGAGGCAGCAGCCAGCTTCCTGGTGGGTCCTCGGATGTGGAGGACCCTGGTGGGTCCTCGGATGTGGATCTTATCCTGGGGCACTGGGGAGCCATGGGAGTATTGAGCCCAGGAGGATCTGATTTGTGACTTTCAGAGCTCCTTCTGGCTGTGCAGGAAGAGTCAATTGTGGGGGGCCAGGAGGTGGCTGGTGCTCTGGTGAATTCCTTGGTGAGATGGGGTGCTGGGATGGAGAAGGAGCTGGTGGCAGCATCGATTTGGGGACACTAGGCTGGAGTGAGGAGCCTTGGTGCCAGGTACAGTCTGATGGGGACACAGGAGTGACCACTAAACATGACGTGGCCACCCCTGGTCAGAATCCCTGAGGGAGGACGTTCTGTGTGTGACCCCTTATCCTAGGCCTGATCTGTAGCTGCAACCCCACTTGTCTCAGCATGATCAGCATTGGCGTGAAGGCTGTGGTGGTCTGGTTGTCAGCTGCCCCTACCAGGCTGCTCTGCCCTGTGGCCCTGCCACCACAGCTCTCATCAGCCTTGCAAGATGGATGGCAGGCAGTGTTGTCCTTGTTCCTCATGTGAAGAGTGGAAGGTTCTAGTCACACCCCTGGCACCATGTGGACCTCTGAGCACTTCTGGGCACGGCCTGGGCTCCAGTCATGCCCAATCCACTTGCGGAGGGAGTCTGTTTCCCTATGGGCCTCATTTTCTCCCCTTGGAAACAGTGTAATGAGAGTCCCCAAGACATAGGACTGTGACATGGAAGAAGGCAGAGGACAGACAGGGTAGGAGGGCCTGATCCCTTCCCCTGCTTGTCCTCCAGCCTCCAGTGTACTCTGGGAAACACCACGGTAGAAGGAGGCTTCTGGGGTAGCAGGGAGGAGGGATGAATGAGTGAGTGCGTGAATGAGTGTGGCTGGGGGAGGAGCAAGTGCCCTGGGGGGCAGGGCTGACTTGGGGAGGGGGCTCCCGGGGAGGAGAGGAGGTGGCAGAGGAAGGGGCTGGCTGCCATTGGTGCACCTCAGACAAAGGCGGAGGGAGGGGGTGAGGGCTGATGGGAAGGGAACAAAGAGGGAAGGGGCTCACTGGGGGGCGAAGGATGGCTCTAGTGTGAGGCCAAGCTGAGGGTGGAGGCGTTGACCAGCTGGACAGAGAGAGCAGCCTGGACCTCATTGAGAAAACAGCAAACTGCGGTAGCAGGCCCGAGGGGGTGGGACCGGCATGCAAGGATAGGGAGGGCCCTCGAAGGCCTGGCCAGAGGCTGTGCATCCGCCGCACTGGGTGGGGGCATGGGGCTTAGGGGGGTGATCATAGGATGATCATGGTGGGCGTGGGTCTGTCTCACACTCCTGGCTATACTGGGTTCTTCCCTGTCATCTGCCCATGGCTTTTTGAGCATGGAACAAGGTTTTCATAGTGCTATTATTGTTTTCACAGGGGCTAGCCAGTCATCCATTCACATAGCCTCTCTGGCCATCTGCTTCTAGGGAAGGTCTTTGTCACTCTGTCTGTGGCCCTCTGTCCATGTGAGCCTGGTGGCCTTAGCTTGCCAATCCATCCCTGACTTAGGCTGTAAGGTCACAGGTCTGTCTGCCTGGATGTCTCACAGGTGTTTAGGAGGCCAGCAGTAACTGGCCTGTCTACTATGCAGCTAGGGATTCTGTACCTGAACACTGGCCTAATGGCCCTGCCCTTGTCTTTTGGATTGTCACCATGCATGTCTATCACTCCATCTGCCTCACCGTCTGTTTCCTGGATTTCATGCGCAGTGCCTGGGATGGTCCATGCCGCGCACTGCTGGCTGGCACGTGGGGAACTGGGGCTGAGGTCTGGGCTGCTGGCTACCCCTCTAAACCCTGGATTGAATACTGTGACCCTGTGACCCCAGGCACTGCAGGAGCTGAAGATGACGAGCTCCGTGGCCTCCTATGAGCAGCTGGTGCGGCAGGTGGAGGCCTTAAAGGCTGAGAACAGTCACCTGAGGCAGGAGCTTCAGGACAACTCGAGCCACTTGTCCAAGCTGGAGAGCGAGACCTCAGGGATGAAGGTGTGGGGGGTGCAGATGATGGAGGACATGTGGGATGGATTACAGGGGACCCCGGGGGGCCGTAGAGGAGGGCAGGAAAGAGTCCCAGACGTCCCAGGAGGGTGACTTGGTGCAGTGGCAGTGGTCATGGCTCTGTGTTCCTCCCGGCCCACAGGAAGTTCTGAAGCACCTGCAGGGCAAGCTGGAGCAGGAAGCCCGCGTGCTGGTGTCATCGGGGCAGACAGAGGTGCTGGAGCAACTGAAAGGTGAGAGGCCACCTCCGAGGAAGCTGGCAGCAGAGGGGCAGGCCAGGTTGCTGACCTGCACTCTCTTACCCACCCAGCTCTCCAGATGGATATCACCAGCTTATACAACCTCAAGTTTCAGCCGCCTGCCCTGGCTCCTGAGCCTACTGCCCGAACTCCTGAGGGAAGTCCCATCCACGGCTCTGGGCCTTCCAAGGACAGCTTTGGGGAGCTAAGCCGGGCCACCATCCGGCTCCTGGAGGAACTGGACCGTGAACGGTGAGAGGGCGTGGGAAACAGACCCGGGAGGCCGCCTGTAGCTCCGCCCTAACCAGACTCTGCCCTCAGCTGTCCCTGCCAATGATCTAATCACTCGCGTATGGCCCCGCCCCCAGAGCCGGCCCCGCCCCTTTCGGTAGAGCTCCTCTTCCCTGCCCCTCTCCAGACTTCGCTGACTTCAGCTGGAGAATGAAGAGGGTGGGGGACGTTTCTGGCAGGGGCAAAGGCTCTTGGGAGGTGTCCTCAGGGGGGCCCAGGCGGACGGGCGTCGCTAGGTACAGGGCTGTATCCGATGCTAGGGCTCAGAATCTGGCCTAGCGCCGGAAAAACTCAATGCAGTCTTTGTAAAGAAAGGGACACAGTGGGAAATCTGGGCCAACAGATTTCTAGCCAGCGGCTAGAGGCAGGGTCTGGGACCGGCTCAGCTCAGCTGGGTTGTGTGAGGTCAGAGAGAGACTTCCAGAACAGGCTGGAGTTAAGGCTCTGTTTTGTGTGATCTTGATCAGGTCTCCTCACCCCTTCCAGCCTCAGATTTCTGTGCTGTAAAACAGAAACAGAAGGGCCTGGGATATAGCTCAGTGGCGCAGCACCTGCCTGGCAAGCACAAGGGCATGAATTTGATTCCCGGCACCCTCTTCCCCCAAAGAGAGCAGGGCTGGATGTGGCACACCTGTAATCCCAACACTGTGAAAGCCTGAGGCAAGAAGATCTTGAGTTCCAGCCCAACCTGGGCAATTTAGTGATTCAGTCAGAATATCAAAATTAAAAATGTTGGGCCCGGCAGGATGGCTCAGTGGCCTAAAGCTCCTGCTTAGGAAAGCTTAGGTGGCTGCAGAGACTGCGGTTCGATCCCCGGCACCACAGGCTGTTCAGGGCAGGCTGAGCTGGCCATAAAAATAAATAAATAAAAAGTTCTGAAACAAGAAAAGAAATAATAAAATAAATAAAATTAAAAAAAAATGAAATAAGATTGGTAAGGAGGTCCAGCAAGATAGCTGAGTGGACTGAATGCATGCTTAGGCAAGTGCAGGGACCAGGGTTGGATCCCCAGCACCACAGGCTGTACTGGTCCTGCCCCCTGGGTGCCTTGTGCCCGCCACAGAGACTGGGGCGTTGGGACCAGACATGGAGGCACACATCTGTAATCCCAGCACTGGGGAAGGTGAAAACAGGATCACTAGGAGTCTGAGCTGCTTGGTGAGACCCTCTACCAAATACATTAAAAAGAAGAAGAAAAAAGAAGAGGAGGAGAAGGAGGAGGAAGAGAAGAAGAAGAAGAAGAAGAAGGAGGAGAAGGAGAAGGAGAAGAAGGAGAAGGAGAAGGAGAAGGAGAAGGAGAAGAAGAAACGATTGGTGAAATAGCTCAGTGGTCTAAATTTTAGCGCCTGCTTCAGCAACCACAGGGACCACAGTTTGATCCCCGGCATCACATGCTGCACCAGCCCCACTCCCTAGGCAGGCCGAGCCAGCCATAACATAAATAAATAAAGTTAAAAAAAAAAACCAGAACAAAGATTGGTGATGTAGCTCAAGCCAAAGGCCCTGGGTACAATCTCCAGCCTTGGAGGATATCATAGAAGGGAAGCTCTCTTGTAGCTGGGCACATGGAGCCTGAAGCCTATGCTTTATGAACTGGAAGATTAGCAAGCACTCGTCCTTTCTCCAAGAACCAGTATTTATAAAAGAATTGCTTTCTTTCCTTTCAATTAATTTTCTTCAGCGCCCCACCCAGTTAATTCTGTCCCTTACCCCTACCCCTGAGTTGGGAGAATCAAGGCTGAGACATTAACACGTTTCTGATTTTAGTGCACAGTAAACACCGGTCTGGTAATTTTACAACCAAAATAAACACACCGCACTTGCAGCCCAGCCCCCTCTGCCAGGCCATCCCCACTGTCCTGTCCCTCCAGGTGCTTCCTATTGAGCGAGATTGAGAAGGAGGAGAAGGAGAAGCTCTGGTACTACTCCCAGCTGCAAGGTCTTTCCAAGCGCCTGGATGAGCTGCCACACGTGGAGACGGTGAGCACACGGGACTGCCTGTCTTGCCCAGGGAGGGGAGCACCAGAGCATCCGGGGCACCTGGTTGCCCTCACTGCAGCCTGCCCTTTCTTCTCAGCAGTTTTCCATGCAGATGGACCTGATCCGGCAGCAGCTGGAGTTCGAGGCCCAGCACATCCGCTCACTGATGGAGGAGCGCTTTGGCACCTCAGACGAGATGGTGCAGCGTGCACAGGTGCAGCACCAGACAGGGCTGAGGCGGGGCCATCTGCCAGTGGGCGAATCAGAGAATGGAACTCATTGTGGGCGGAGACTCGCATGCCTCGATCTTGGGCGGAGTCGCATGCTGAGAGTGAATTCTAGGGGAGATTTCTGAGCGCCCAGTCTGGCTCAGGAGGTGCAGTGAGATCCAAGCCTCTTACCAGGAAGAAGGCGGTTTTGAGCCAGGGATGGTGTCCCACACCAGAAAGAAGGTGGAGTCAGAGTTGGGGGCGTGGCATATGGGGCGAGGGGGCTGCAGCCAAAGCCAGCGGTGGGGTGGGGCCGGGTCCTCCACCCGGGTTTCAGCAAATTTCTCCCACACAGATCCGAGCTTCGCGCCTGGAACAAATTGACAAGGAGCTGCTGGAGGCGCAGGACCGGGTGCAGCAGACTGAGCCCCAGGTATCAGAGTCCGTGCCAGGGGCTTAGGGGGTGGTGACAGGTTCGAGGGAATTGGGAGCCCCCTGACCTGCAGAGAGTACAAGAATAGGTGCGCAAGCCGGGCGTGGTGGCTCACGCCTGTAATCCCAGCACTTGGGAGGCTGAGGCAGGAGGATTGGTGCGAGTTCGAGACCAGCCTGGGCTACAAAAGTGAGCGCAGGACCAGCCTCAACTGCATAGCGAGACCCTGTCTCAAAAAGACAAAAAAAAAAAAAAAAAAAAAAGAATAGGTGCGCAGACCCAACCACTTCATCAGAGGGGTGCAGTCGGCATCCATATGATGGGGTGCTCCCAAAATGAGCCCCTAGGCCTGCCACTTTCCCTCCCTGCAGGCTCTTCTGGCAGTGAAGTCGGTGCCAGTAGAGGAGGACCCAGAGGCGGAGATTCCCACACACCCTGAGGATGGTACCCCGCAGCCGGGCAACAGCAAGGTGAGGGAGGGGGGCCAGTGGGGTTGGGGTGAGCGTCCCTAGCGTCCCTGCTGGATATGGAACCCCTTATTTATTTGTTTATTTTTAGAATTATTTTATTTTTGTTTTAGAATTTTTGTTTGTTTGTTTATTTATTTTTATGGCCGGCTTAGCCTGCCCTGAGGGCAGGGCTGGCGCAGCATGTGGTGCCGGGAATCGAACTGCGGTCCCTGTGGCCGCCTAAGCTTTCCTAAGCAGGCGCTTTAGACCGCTGAGCCATCCTGCCGGGCCCCTTTATTTATTTATTGTACTAGAGATTGAATCCAAGGCCTTTGCACTGAGCTACACCCCTATTTACTCATTTATTTTGCATATTTATTATTATTGTACAGGCTGGGCTCAGATTTGGGCTCCTGCCTCAGCCTACCAGAGTGCTAAGATTCCAGGAGTGCGCCCCCACACCGGGCACCCTTGCTTCCATGGACTCCTTCCTCCCTCCCCATTACCCCTTGTAGCAGAGTGCCTGGCAGTGGAGGGACGCCCATAGTTTGAGGGAAGTGAGGAGGCGGAATTCTCTTTCTGACCCTTCCTCGCTTTTCCCATAGGTAGAGGTGGTCTTCTGGCTGCTGTCCATGCTAGCGACGCGTGACCAGGAGGACACTGCCCGCACGCTGTTGGCCATGTCCAGCTCTCCAGAGAGCTGTGTGGCCATGCGCCGCTCTGGCTGCCTGCCACTGCTGTTACAGATCCTCCATGGGGCCGAGGCGGGGACGGGGCGTCGCGCGGGGAACCCCGGAGCCCCTGGAGCCAAGGATGCACGCATGCGGGCCAATGCCGCCCTGCACAACATCGTCTTCTCACAGCCCGACCAGGGCTTGGCTCGAAAAGAGATGCGTGTCCTGCACGTGCTGGAGCAGATCCGAGCTTACTGCGAGACCTGCTGGGACTGGCTGCAGGCGCGGGAGAGCAGGCCCGAGGCAGGCGGAGCTAGCGGGGGTGAGTACAGGCCAGCGTCTCTGCGCAACATGCGTGAACTGGGTTTGGGTCAGGGGTCAGGGCACAGTGTGTCAGTTTTGCCCCATGTTGCGTGGGGTGCTCTGTCTGAAACCTTGGGAGAACCAGGTGTCAGTGTGACAAAGAATACTCAGGAGCCATCAGCAGTGGCTCAGGAAAGTTTTTTTTTTTTTTTTGTCTTGTTTTTTGAGATAAGGTCTCACTATGTGTTTCAGGCTAGCTTTGAACTCTTTGTTTTTTTGTTTTTTGTTTCATTTTAAACAAGAAGTTTATTTAAACAAGACACTTGACTTAAAGGGAAAACTATTTAGGGTTCTTCTTTTTTAAAGAGTAATTTACTCCTACTTAAAGACAGATTGCCCTACATGTAACAGCTGTGTACAAAAACGTTATAAAATTGTCCTTGGTTTTACAATGATACATGAAAAACATTAAAATTCTCCAATCAAACAAGATATGCAAGGAATTTATGTTGTCTTTTCTGTTAAAACAGTGAGAGCAAAATAACTTACTGGAATATAAAGATAACAGCTGATAAGCATGCCACTAATGGAGAAAGGGGATTATTTTCACAGAACCAGTAATTCCCCATCCCATCTCCATTTGATGTCAATCAAAACATTGTTGGCTTGAGCCGGGTGTGGTGGCGCACGCCTGTAATTCCAGCACTCGGGAGGCTGAGGCAGGAGGATCGGTGTGAGTTCGAGACCAGCCTGGGCTACAAAAGTGAGCTCAAGGCCAGCCTGAACTGCATGAGACCCTGTCTCAAAAAGACAAAAAAAAAAAAAAAAAAAATTGTTGGCCATTTAGTTAAAAAAAAAAAAAAAAAGCAATATGCTTGTGCACATACACCAGATACTTTATGTACAATAAAGGAATGGGGAACGGGTAAATGAAAGAATAGAGAAAACTATACTGTAGTAGTCATGATGTGGTGGAACCAAATTGCAGTTATCTAATTGAGAATGTATTCTTGGTCTGTAAGAACAGAGTTCTGGAGTTGTTGCAGGTTCCCTTTTTTAGTAGACACCTCCTGTCTGCTGCTGGAACACATCAATTGTATCTTCATCCTCCATTTCCAACCGTGCAGGTGTGTCTGTTTCATTGATTGGCTGTCCATCAAATTGGAATCTGATTTGCCTCATTGACAAACCCTGTCATTCACAATACACTTTCATTAGTTTACTAAGTGGTGTATGCCTCTTAATCTTAAACTGCACCACAGAACCATCCTGCCCCACCACCTTCAAATTAAAGTGATTGTTTTTCTCAGTCTTGACTCCTTCCTTGGGCTTTTCATCGGCCATAGCGAATGCCCGAGTCTTCTTAGCTGCTGCTTCACAAAAGAGATACCAGGTCCGCACCAAACGAGCACACAAGCAGCACCAGGAGTGGTAGAAGGAGGCAGTAGCGGTGGCTGAGGTTGAACTCACTTTGTAGCCCAGGCTGGTCTCAAACTTGTGAAGATCCTCCTGCCTCAGCCTCTGAGAGCTGTCATGATAGGCATGTGCTGTCACATCTGGCCTACAAAGTTATTTACTTTTTTTTTTTTTTTTTTTTTCCCGTGACCAGGGTTCAAACTCACAACCTGGCACTGGTCAGGCAGGCACTCGTGCCATAGAGCTATCTCCCCAGCCCCTGGCCTACAAAGTTAATACAGAGTAAAGGCTGAAAGGTGTGCACAGCCATCCAGAATAGGCAGCCTCTTTCTTGCATTGAGGAGCTGTGCAGAAAGGGAACCACTGCTTTGGGTGTGTCCAGGACTCAGGGGCTTGTACAGCTCATGGGATCCTTGCAGGCCCATGTGGTAGACATGGCAGGGATGTGATCTTCTAAAGTCCCCCTGGCATATTTCCCCAGGAGGGAGTTTCTGACTTGGTGCCCTCTCCTGCAGCCCCTGTCCCCATTGAGCCTCAGATCTGCCAGGCTACCTGTGCGGTGATGAAGCTGTCCTTTGATGAAGAATACCGCCGGGCCATGAATGAGCTCGGTGAGTGTCCCTTGCCTCTTCCAGGGAGCCCTCTTCAACCCCACCACAGCCTTTGACAGTGACACTATGGGGCAGAGCCTTGCTTATAAGTGTTTGTTCACTGGAGGTTGGAGAGCAAGGCCCAGAGAGCTGCACAGGGCCTCTCAGCCCTCACCTTTTAGCTCCAGGTCTCTGGCCTCATCCTGCTCAGAGAGACCTTTCAGCAGGAATTGGCCCTTGGCTCAGGGCAGGGAGTGGCTAGAGGCCATGAATAGAGATAAACGATCAGGTTGAGGGTATAACATGAGAAAGCTGTTACAGTTGGCTCATGGCATAGAAGCTTCAGGGACCTTCTGATGTCTTCTCTGTGAACATGAAGTACTTGAAGGCTGGGGGTGGTAAGTGGTGAACACTGGCCTAGCAGCATGAGGAAAGCTCTGGGTTCCATCACCAGCAGGGCTGAAGGAATAAAGGGGTCTTCACAGCCTGTGCTGAAGTGGAGCACCAACTGGAACAGGGTTTTGGGGAGGTGTTTGGCAATATCGGACACACGATGAGTGTGTACATCCTTTCAAATCATCCCTTTGATTTACAATATGCAGAAAACCAAAGGCAACTACTAATTCAAATAAAACCAGAAAGTTGGAAATAATGTGAGACTTTAATAGTAGGGGGTCAGCTCAACAGTGCCATATAGTGCCCCATTTTCCATTCTAAGCCAATAGAAGGTTCATGGTGTCCTTTTCTGGCCTTAAACATTGTATGATTTTTTTTTTTTTTTTTTTTGTACTGGGAATGAAATTCAGGACTTTGTTCTTGCCAGGCACTGTCCCACTGAGCTATCTCCCCAAAACTACCAAATGTTTTGATAGTAGTTGGCAAGGTGACTACTGTTTTCACTCTTCTCTTGAAAAAGAATGTTTTCGCATTTTTTTTTTTTTTTTTTTTCTTTTTGTGGGCCTGGGGTTCAAACTCACGACCTTGCACTTGCCAGGCAGGCACTTGTGCCACAGCACTATCTCCCCAGCCCTCTCATGTTTATTTTTTGATGTATTTGATTTTTAGAGGGTCTCACTATGCAGCTTGGACTCATAGTGATCCTGGTTTTCAGCCTCCTCAGAACTAGGATAACAGGGGCTGGGGAGATAGCTCCGAGGCACAAGTGCCTGCTGGGCAAGTGCAAGGTTGTGAGTTCGAACCCTGGTCCCACAAAAAAAAAAAAAAAAAAAAAGAACTAGGATAACATATGTGCGCCACCATGCCAGGACTCTGTGGCTGGCTCAGGCGGCGGGGAGGCAGGGCCTGCACAGTATGGTGCCAGGGATTGAACTGCCATCCCTGCCTTGCTTAAGCAGGCGCTTTATTTAATTTATTCATTCATTTATTTATTTATTTATTTATTTTTTGCGGGACCAGGGTTCAAACTCACGACCTTGCACTTGCCAGGCAGGCGCTTGTGCCACAGAGCCATCTCCCCAGCCCCCTATTTATTTATTTATTTATTTATTTAGTCTTTTTGAGGCAGGGTCTCGCTATGCAGTTCAGGCTGGCCTTGAGCTCACTTTGGTAGCCCAGGCTGGTCTTGAACTCGCACCAGTCCTCCTGCCTCAGCCTCCTGAGTGCTGGGATTACAAGTGTGTGCCACCATGCCCGGCTCTAAGCAGGTGCTTTAATCTGCTGAGCTATCTCATCAGCATCCTCAAGACCCATCCATGCTGTGGCAAACGAGTAGCACAGCTTCACTCTTCCTTTCAGCCAAATAACGTCCAGGTTTGGTGTGGGCCTTGCCGCGTCCATCCTTCCATGTAACCATGGGTACCTGGCTGTATCTACCTTTCATTGCTTGTATCCATAGGTGGACACATCTCATTTGAGGACTTTTTTTTTTTTTTTTCTTTTATCGTTTTAGCACTTAGGCTGAAAGCAAGGGCTTTGAACACCAACTATCTTCTCAGTCCTTATTTTTATCTTTCAAGACAGGTTGTTGCTAGATCTCCAAATTGCTACACTGAACTCATACTTCTGATCCTCTTGCTTCAGTCTCCCAGGTGTATGCCACTATGCCTGGCTCATTGGGGGATTTTTTGTTTTATTCTTTGAGAGAGGGTCGCTATTGTGTAGTTCGGGCTGATCTTGAACTCACTATGTAATGGAGGCTGGCCTTGAACTCAAAGAATTCTCCTGCCTCAGCTTCTGGAGTCCTGGGATTACAGATATGGGCCATACCTGGCCCCAGCTCTATCATTCTGGAACATTTTTGTTTTTTACAGAAGGGTCTACAGGGAGTTCAGGGTCTCACTACTAGACTGGACTCAGTGATTCACCTGTTTGCAGGCTCCCAAGAGCTGGGATTACAGGCACATGCCACCACACCCAGTCTCAGTTGCTTCTGAACATGTCCCAGGGGTGGGGCCAACTCAGCAGGCCTAGGGATCAAACCCCAGGCCCCTGTGTCTGCTTGCAGATACTTTACTCCACTGAGCTATTTGGCTGGCCTTGGAAGTTTTTGGTAGGTTTTTTGTTTGTTTTGGCTCGGCACTGGGAATCCAACTTAGGACCTCATACTTGCCAGAGAGGCACTTAAACGCTGCTGAGCTATTTCCCCAGCCCATGGAACTTTTATTTTTGTGTGTGTGTGTGTGACTAGGGTTTGAACTCATGACCTTGCACTTGCCAGGCAGGCACTTGTGCCATGGAGCTATCTCCCCAGCCCCTTCATGGAACTTTTTGATATATGTTGCTAATGTACTTCCCCAGACAGTGACTGTCCATTCTCCCCCAAAAATGATCAGCTCTGAGCCTTCTCAGCAGAGAAAGGGCTCTGGGTTTAGGTGACAGTTTTTTCCTCCCCCTCCCTTCTAGATCCATTTACTTTTTTTTTTTTTTTTTAATATATTTATTTATCTATTTATGGGACCAGGGTTTGAACTCACAACCTTGCACTTGCCAGTCAGGCACTTGTGCCACAGAGCTCTCTCCCCAACCCCCTCATTTACTCTTTTGTAAACTGAGAAATTGCTGTCCCTGGTGAGTGGAGACAAATGGGTATGGCAGCCACCTCTCTGCGGGCCCTGGCCCTGCAGACCCAGTTCTGCAGATGTAGCTCAGTGTCTGATACTCTTGAGGCAGGAATCCTCAAGGAAGTAGATCAGGAGCACAGGGAACAGTGTTCCCAGGCAGGACAGGGACAAGTGTTCAGGTGCAGGGGATGGCAATGGGCCAAGGCCTGGCAGCAGGAGCAAGTAAGTGGGAATCCTGGTGGGGACGGGCAGAGAGTGGGTGGGGCTGCCCTCCAGGAGGGGCACAGAAGAGGAGGCTGCAGGGCAGGGAGGGGGTTTGCCCACCAGCTCCAGCCTCCTTGCTCCCCACAGGTGGTCTGCAAGCTGTGGCAGAACTGCTGCAGGTGGACTATGAGATGCACAAGATGACCCGGGACCCTCTGAACCTTGCCCTGCGCCGTTATGCAGGCATGACCCTTACTAACCTTACCTTTGGAGATGTGGCCAACAAGGTACCCAGGGATATGGGGGGTGTGGGGATCTGGGCTGCCGATTGGGGGCCGCAGGTACAGCCTGAGCTAGCCTCCTTCCATATCATCCCAACCTCAGAATGGCCCCAATTTACAGGTGGGTAGACTGAGACCCAGAAAGGTTTAGGAAGGGAGGGGTGTGCTGCTGCACTTAGCTGGCCAGGCCAACTTCCCCTGGGTCACTGGAATGCTTCCTGGGCATAGCTTTCATAGCACAGAAGGGGCCTCTGGCATGTGTGCGTGTTTATGTTCACATGTCCAGGCCTCAGTTTTCTCCCCTGACTTCTGGATTGCGCCAGGTGGCAGCAAGAGGCAGGACTCCAGGACTGGGATACCAGCATGTGGATCTGGGAACCGGAGGGGTTGTCTGCTTTATGTGCTGGCTGCACATGACTGCGTATGACTGACCTGTGTCACTCCCTGCAGGCCACCCTTTGTGCCCGCCGGGGCTGCATGGAGGCCATTGTGGCCCAGCTGGCATCTGAGAGTGAGGAGCTCCACCAGGTACCTGGGGCAGGCTGCAAACAGCCTTACTTCTCCCAAGGGTCGGAGGCTACCACAGGCTACCCCATTCCCCAGGTCCCTTCAGTCCTGGGGGTGGATGCGGTGTATGGTGTATGGATGCTTCCTTGGGGCTGGGCGGCCTTGGGTTTCACAGTGTTAGTAGACAGCTCCACATAGCCACGCCCACCTCTACCAGCCACGCCCAGCCAATGTAGCCACGCCCAGATACCGCATTCCAACCACTCAGCCCTAGCCACACCCTTCCTGCCCATATTGGCTCACCCCTGCCCCATTCTCCCAGCTCATCGCCTCTTCTTTGCTCCATCCCTCGCCCGGACTCTGCCCCACCTAATTACACTGTCCCACTGCCACCAACATATCACACCCCCACATCTCCTCCTCCTCTTGTCCCTCAGGTGGTATCCAGCATCCTGCGCAACCTATCCTGGAGGGCGGACATCAACAGCAAGAAGGTGCTGAGAGAGGTTGGCAGTATGACTGCCCTGATGCAGTGTGTCCTGAGGGCTACCAAGGTGGGCACTGGCGAAGGCTGGGGATTGGGGGGATTCCAGCCCGCCCGGCACTGAGCCCTGCCTCCCTGTGCCCAGGAGTCCACCCTGAAGAGCGTGCTCAGTGCCCTGTGGAATCTGTCAGCACACAGCACAGAGAACAAAGCAGCCATCTGCCAGGTGGACGGTGCACTTGGCTTTCTGGTGAGCACCCTGACCTACCGCTGCCAGGGCAACTCCCTGGCAGTCATCGAGAGTGGCGGCGGCATCCTGCGCAACGTGTCCAGCCTCATTGCCACGCGCGAGGACTACAGGTCAGCCCTGGGCCCGGGAAGGTGGCTGTAGAGAGTGGATCCACACTGCAGACTGTCTTCCAGGGAATGGGTGTCCTCACTGTGCCCAGAAACTAATTTTCCAGTTTACGTATATCCCAAATACTGACAGGGCTATAATTATACTAAAAAGCTTTTTAAAAATTTATTTATTTGGGGCCCGGCGGGATGGCTCAGTGGTCTAAAGCACTTGCTTGGGGAAGCTTGGGCGGCTTCAGGGACCGCGGTTTGATCCCCGGAACCACATGCTGCGCCAGCCCTGCCCTCGGGGTGGGCTGAGCCAGCCATAAAAATGAGTGAATAAACAAACAAAGGTTCTGAAACAATAAATAAATAAATAAATAAATCTTAAATAAATAAAAATAAAAAATTATTTATTTATATTATGGCCAGCTCAGCCTGTCCTAGGGGTGGGGCTGGTGCAGCATGTGATGCCAAGGATAGAACCTTGGCCCCCGAGATTGCCTAAGCTTCCCTAAGCAGGCACTTTAGACCGCTGAGCTATCTCGCTGGCCTGTGGTTGCTACATGAAGCCAGGCATGGTGACACAGACCTGTCCTCTCAGCACTCTAGGAGGCTAAGGCAGGAGGATTGAAAGTTCCAGCCCAAGGTGGGCGTAATGGTACATCCATGTTGGAGGATCCTTTCAAGTGTGAGGCCAGCCTCAACTCAAGACCAGCCTGAACTACAAAGACCCTGTCTTGGGGCCAGGGAGATGGCTCAGTGGCAGAAGTGCCTGTCTGGCAAGCACAAGGTCCTAAGTTCAATCACTGGTATCAAACAAATCAGTAAATACAAAAACAAGGACTCTGTCTTAAAAAAAAAAAAAAGAAAGAAAAAGAAAAAAGAAGGGCCGAGGAGATAGCTCCATGGCACAAGTGCCCGCTTGGCAAGTGCAAGGTTATGAGTTCAAACCCCAGTCCTGAAAAAAAAAAAAATTACTACCTAAAGGAGGAATGGAGGGCCAGCCAAATAGCTTAGTGGATTAAAGCATTTGCAAGCTGGCACAGGCACCAGGTTTGATCCCCTCGTGCCTGCCAGCCCCACCCTTGTAGCACCCCCACACACAAAAAGGCATGGCAGTGCATGCCTGTAATCCCAACACTGGGAAGGCTGAGGCAGGAGGATTGCCATAGGTACAATGCCAGCCTCAGCTCTATAGTAAAACCCTGTCTCAAAAAAATCAGAAAACTGGAGCTGGGCATGGTGGCGCACGCCTGTAATCCCAGCACTCGGGAGGCTGAGGCAGGAGGATTGGTGCGAATTCGAGACCAGCCTGGGCTACAAAAGTGAGCTCAAGGCCAGCCTCAACTGCATAGTGAGACCCTGTCTCAAGAAGACAGAAAAAAAAAAAAAAAAAAAAAATCAGAAAACAAAGTGAACCAAACAAAAACAAACAAAACTACTTAAATAACATTAACAATAAAACATACCTTGGGGTGGGGAGATAGCTCTGTGGCACAAGTGCCTACCTGGCAAGTGCAACGTTGTGAATTTGAACCCTGGTTCCACAAATAAACAAACAAACATAGATTGTTATATAAAAAAACCTTGTTAAAATATATTTTTTTTTTTTTTTGGTGGGACCAGGGTTCGAACTCACGACCTTGCACTTGCCCAGCAGGCACTTGTGCCTCGGAGCTATCTCCCCAGCCCCTAAAATATTTAATAAGGGGCTGGGGAGACAGCTACATGGCACAAGTGCCTGCCTGGCAAGTGCAAGGTCCTAAGTTTGAACCCCGGTCCTGAAAAAAAAAAAAAAAAAAAATTTAACAAGTGTTATTAAGTCAGAGTGGTGTCACACACTTGTAATTTCAGCACTTAGGAAGCTGAGACAGCAGGATCACTGTGATCTTGAGTCCTTCCAGGGCTACATAGAGTTCAAGGCCAGCTTGAACTACACAGCTAGATCCTGTTTCAAAAAGAGGTTCATAAATACCATCTAGAATTTGTGAAAATAAAAAAATTATTTTTAGTCACATTAATATATTCCAAATACTGTGTGGGATATACTTACACTAAACTTAACCTGGTGCCCCAGGAGGACTGCAAATTCCAGTGCAGTCTGAGCTACTTAGGTAGTTGCATGCCAGTGTGGGCTACATGATGAGACCACATCTCAAAAGGAAAAAAGTTTTATTAAAATGTATACAACAGAGGGGCCCGGCGGGATGGCTCAGTGGTCTAAAGCCCCTGCTTGAGAAAGTTTGGGCGGCTGCAGGGACCGTGGTTCGATTCCCGGCACCACATGCTGCACCAGCCCTGCCCTCGGGGCGGGCTGAGCCGGCCATAAAAATGAGTGAATAAACAAACAGAGGTTCTGAAACAAGAAAAAAATAAATACATTAAAAAAAAAAAACTTAAAAAAAAAAAAATGTATACAACAGAGGGGCCCAGCGAGATGGCTCAGTGGTCTAAAGCGCCTGCTTGGGAAAGCTTGGGCAAGCTTGGGCGGCTTCAGGGACCGCGGTTCGATCCCCGGCACCACATGCTGCGCCAGCCCTGCCCTCAGGACGGGCTGAGCCGGCCATAAAAATGAGTGAATAAATAAAGGTTCTGAAACAAGAAAAAAATAAATTAATTAATTAAATTTAAAAAATAAAATGTATACAACAGGGCCTGGCAGGATGGCTCAGTGGTCTAAAGCACCTGCTTAGGAAAGCTTAGGCAGCTTCAGGGACCACGGTTTGATCCCTGGCATCACATCCTGCACCAGCCCTGCCCTCAGGGCAGGCTGAGCTGGCCATAAGAATAAATAAACAGCCGGGCCTGGTGGCGCACGCCTGTAATCCCAGCACTCGGGAGGCTGAGGCAGGAGGATTGGTGCAAGTTCAAGACCAGCCTGGGCTACAAAAGTGAGCTCAAGGCCAGCCTGAACTGCATAGCGAGACCCTGTCTCAAAAAATAAATAAATAAATAAATAAATAAACAAACAAACAAATAAAAGTTCTGAAACAAGAAAAAAAATTATAAATTAAAAAAAATTTAAAATAAAAAAAATTTAAAAATGTATACATTTATAATAGTATTTATGTAAATAAAGTACTTGTTAAATATTAACATTCATGAAAATTTATTTTAGTGTAGGATTTCTCAAATATCTCATCAGATATATTTTTTGGACTGGGGAAATAGCTCTGTGGCACAAGTACCTGCCTGGCAAGTGCAAGGTCATGAGTTCAAACCCCAGTCCCGCAAAAAGAAAAAAAAAAAAAAAGAAAAATTTTTTTAGGGCCAGTGAGATAGCTCAGTGGTCTAAAGTGCCTGCTTTTAGGCAAGCTTAGGCAACCACAGGGACCACGGTTCAATCCCTGGCACCACGTGTCCCAGCCCCACCCTCCAGGGCAGGCTGAGCAGGCCATAACATAAAGAAAGTTAAGAGGCCAGGGAGATTGCTCAGGGGCACAAGTGCCTGCCTGGCAAGGCAAGTGCAAGGTCCTGAGTTTGATCCCTGGTTCCACAAAAAAAAAAAAAAAAAATTAATGTATTTGGCACAGGGTCTCACTATGCAGCTTGAATTGGTAGTGATCCTCCTGTTTTCAGCCCCAGTGCTGGGATTATAGGCATGTGCCACTAAGCCCAGTCTGGTAGCCGGCTCACTGTACCCAGGGGTGGGGCTGGGGTGGCATGTGGTGCTACAGATGGAACCCCTGTCCCTGCACTTGCCTAAGCAGGTGCTTAGTGCACTGAGCTATCTTGCTGGCCCAAGAAAAATATTCAATACTGGTATATAGTACTTACAGTAAAAAGTGCATGTGGCCGGGCGTGGTGGCACATGCCTGTAATCCCAGCACTCGGGAGGCTGAGGCAGGAGGATTGGTGCGAGTTCGAGACCAGCCTGGGCTACAAAAGTGAGCTCAAGGCCAGCCTCAACTGCATAGCGAGACCCTGTCTCAAAAAGACAAAAAAAAAAAAAAAAAAAAGTGCATGTGCATATGTATTGGTATGGGGGATTCAGTTCTGAGTTATAAGCTGCATCCACAGCCCTTTTTATGTGCTTATTTTTTGGTTTCTTAGACTGGGTCTTGCTATGTAGTTTAGACTTGAACTACGTAGCCCAGTGTGGACTTGAACTCATGGCCTGCCAAGTGCTGGGATTATAGGTGTGCACCATGAAGCCTGACAAAAAGTCTTCAGTTATGTAGCGTAATTCATGAGGTGCACGGTACAAATGTACTAAAAATAATTCCATTATCTAAAATTCAAGCTTTGAGCCGGGCGTGGTGGCGCACGCCTGTAATCCCAGCACTTGGGAAGCTGAGGCAGGAGGATCGGTGTGAGTTCGAGACCAGCCTGGGCTACAAAAGTGAGCTCAAGGCTAGCCTGAACTGCACAGCGAGACCCTGTCTCAAAAAGACAAAAAAAAAAAATAAATAAAATAAAATAAAATAAAATAAAATAAAATAAAATTCAAGCTTGGAACTTAAAAAAATTAAAACTTTAGTTGGGGATATAGCTCAGTCTTGAGTTTGATTACCAGTTCCAAAAAAAAACAAAAACAAAAACAAAACAAATGAATAAATAAAATTCAAACTTCACTGGAGGACGGGGGATGTAGCTCAGTGACAGTGATTGCCTAGCACACACAAGGCCTTGAGTTCAATTCCCAGCACCACCCACCCACACTTCGCTGGAGATTGTATTTTCTCTAAGCCACCCTCATCTAGTGGGAGGGTCCAACAGGCCGAGGGTTGTGGCCAGAGGGAAAGTGTAGCCAGGGTGGGGTGGAGCCAGTTGGGGAGGAGGCCGTGGGCGCCTTGGAGGCGTGGCCAAGCCTGACCGCTTCTGCCCTGTAGGCAGGTGCTCCGAGACCACAACTGCCTGCAGACCCTGTTGCAGCACTTGACCTCCCACAGCCTGACGATTGTGAGCAATGCCTGTGGCACACTCTGGAACCTGTCTGCGCGCAGCCCTCGCGACCAGGAGCTGCTATGGGACTTGGGGGCCGTGGGCATGCTGCGCAACCTGGTACACTCCAAGCACAAGATGATCGCCATGGGCAGTGCAGCTGCCTTGCGCAACCTGCTGGCCCATCGGCCTGCCAAGTACCAGGCGGCAGCCACAGCCATCTCCCCGGGCACCTGTGTGCCCAGTCTGTATGTGCGGAAGCAGCGGGCAATGGAGGCAGAGCTGGACACCCGGCACCTGGCACAGGCACTGGGCCACCTGGAGAAGCAGGGCCTGCCTCAAGCCGAAGCCGAGGCCACCTCCAAGAAAGCACTGCCTTCCTTGCGGCACCTGGACGGGCTGGCCCAGGACTATGCCTCCGACTCAGGCTGCTTCGATGATGATGATGCACCACCCCTGGCAGCAGCTGCCGCTGTGGCAGAACCCACCAGCCCTGCGGTGATGTCCTTGTTCCTGGGCAGCCCCTTCCTGCAGGGCCAGGCGCTGGCCCGCACCCTGTCTGCCCGTCACAATGCCCCAGAAGCTGAGAAGGAGTCTGGGGGAGACGCTGCCATAGCGGCCAAAGCCAAAGCCAAGTTGGCACAAGCAGTTGCTCGCATTGACCGGCTGGTAGAGGACATTTCTGCTCTGCACACCTCATCTGATGACAGCTTCAGCCTCAGTTCTGGGGACCCTGGGCAGGAAGTACCCAGGGAGGGCCGTGCTCAGTCCTGTTCACCATGTAGGGGCCCTGAGGGTGCCCGGAGGGAGGGCGGTGGCCGAGCCCACCCGCTGCTGCGTCTCAAAGCAGCACATGCCAGCCTCTCCAATGACAGTCTCAACAGTGGAAGCACTAGTGATGGCTACTGCCCGCGGGAGCACATGCAGCCCTGCCCGCTGGCTGTGCTGACAGAGCACCGTGGAGACCTACTGCGTGGGCAGGTGCGGCCCAGCCAGCTGGACCTTGGCCTGCGTGGCAGCCAGGTAGAGCCACCTGCACGTGACACTGCAGCCACTGCAGATGCAGGGGTGCGCACCATCAAGCTGTCGCCCATATACCAGCATGTGCCGCTGCTAGAAGGTGGGGTGGGGGCAGGGCTGCGGGCTCTCACTGGGCCTGGGGCCCGGAAGCAGGTGTGGATGCCAGGGGACAACCTCAGCAAAGTGCCTGAGAAGCTGGCAGGTAGCAGTCCACTGCCTGCCATCAGCAAGGTGTTGCAAAAGCTGGCAGTGCAGGATGGGCCTCTGTCCCTCTCTCGCTGCAGCTCTTTGTCCTCACTATCTTCCACTGGTCACCCTGGCCCCAGCGAAGGTGGTAACCTGGATGATAGCGACTCTTCCCTGGAGGGCCTGGAGGAAGCTGGCCCTGGGGAAGCAGAACTGGACGGGGGTTGGCGAGGGTCCGGGTCTACCTCACTGCCGGTGGCCATCCCTGCACCCCGCCGGGGCCATGGGCGGGGCCTGGGGGTGGAGGACGCCACACCATCCAGCTCTTCAGAGAACTGTGTGCAGGAGACACCGCTGGTTCTGAGTCGCTGCAGCTCTGTGAGCTCCCTGGGCAGCTTTGAGAGCCCATCGATTGCCAGCTCCATCCCTAGTGACCCATGCAGTGGGCTGGGCAGTGGCACTGTCAGCCCCAGTGAGCTGCCAGACAGCCCTGGGCAGACTATGCCACCCAGCCGCAGCAAGACACCACCGGCGCCACAGGGCCAGCCGGAGACCAGCCAGTTCAGCCTACAGTGGGAGAGCTATGTCAAGCGCTTCCTGGACATTGCGGACTGCCGTGAGCGCTGCCAGCCACCTTCTGAGCTAGATGCGGGCAGTGTGCGCTTCACCGTGGAGAAGCCAGATGAGAACTTCTCCTGTGCCTCTAGCCTCAGTGCGCTGGCTCTGCATGAGCTGTATGTGCAGCAGGATGTAGAACTTCGGCTGCGGCCACCTGCTCGCACAGAGCGTGAAGGAGGCGGAGGTGGAGGTGGAGGACACCGCCGGCGGGACGAAGCTGGTGGCCGCCTGGAGGGATCCACACCGTCAGGTTCTCGCAGCCGCTCCACTGGTGATCAGGAACTGGAGCTGCTACGCGAGTGTCTGGGGGCTGCTGTGCCAGCTCGACTCCGCAAAGTGGCCTCAGCCCTGGTGTCAGGGCGCCACGCCCTGCCGGTACCAGTTTACATGCTGGTGCCCACCCCAGCCCAGGAGGATGACTCTGGCACCGACTCTGCTGAGGGAACGCCCGTCAATTTCTCCAGTGCCGCCTCACTCAGCGATGAGACACTGCAGGGGCCCCCCAGAGACCAGCCTCGCTCATTGGCAGACAAGCAGAAGCCAATGGGACACACCACTCCATCGAGACAGGCTTCCGGGCACCGGTCCAAGATAGGGGGCGCTAGCAAGAGCGTGGAACAGACTAGAGGAGCCAGCAGGAGCAGGGCAGGACTAGAATTGCCCCTTGGCCGACCTCCAAGTGCACGCTCTGACAGGGAGGGCTCTCACCCCAGTCACCCCCGGGAGGATGGAGGCCTGCAGTCTCTATGCCTCACCACACCCACGGAAGAGGCTGTGTATTGCTTCTATGATTCTGAGGAGGAGCTGCCAGCTACCACAGCACCACCCCTGCGGCGGGCATCTGCGATTCCTCGGGCCCAGAAGTGGGAAAGACCCGCAGGCCGGAAGGAGACCCATATCCCATCCAAAGCTGTGCCACCTGTCCGGACCCAGCCCAGGCTGATTGCTGATGAGACTCCGCCCTGCTATTCCCTGAGCTCCTCAGCCAGCTCCCTCAGTGAGCCTGAGCCTTCTGAGCGGCCAACTGCTCATCCTCGAGGCCGTGAGCCAGCAACCACCAAGGCTCCAGGTCCTGGCAGTGGCCGGGAAAGCTCTCCAAGCCCACGCACCGAGGAAGAGCTGTTGCGGCGGTGCATTGGCTCAGCCATGCCCAGACGCCGGCCTCAGACCTTGGGCTCAAAGCGGCGCAAGCACCGAGCTGCCCGGCCAGACCCACGGCCAGTAGAGGAGACCCGGGTGTGTGCTGAGCATGTGGTGGGCTCTGATCCAGCCTCTGATCTGGACAGTGTGGAGTGGCAGGTAATCCAGGAAGGTGCTAACTCCATCGTCACGTGGCTGCACCAAGCAGCGGCTGCAGCCACCCTGGAGGCCTCCTCCGAGTCTGACTCCCTCCTGTCCTTGGTGTCGGGGCTGTCCATGGGTTCTACAATGCAGTCATCTAAGCACAGGAAGGGGCGACTGCCCGGAGCTGGGGCGGAGACAGGAAGTGCTCGACGGTCTGAGAAACGGGATACACCCCCAGCCAAGAGTGCTGGGAGCCCCCGCTCACCTGGAGGCCCAGAGAAGCCTCGGAGCACGCAAAAGACTGCGTCTGGAAAGCCGGCTGTGCTCCGGGGACACACAGTGATTTATGTGCCCAATCCTGCTCCGCGGACCCAGCCCAAAGGCACTCAAGGTCCCCGTGCTATACAGAAGAAAATGGGAGCTGCTGGACCCCCACAGCCAGAAGCCCCGGCCAAAACAACCAGCCCTGGGCAGCAGAGGTCGCGCAGCTTACACAGGCCGGGCAAGATCTCCGAGCTAGCAGCGCCGAGCCACCCGCCAAGGAGCGCCACACCTCCCGCCCGCCTAGCCAAGACCCCGTCCTCGAGCTCCTCCCAGACCTCGCCTGCCTCCCAGCCCCTGCCCAGGAAATCTCTGGCCACCCCGGCTGCAGGACCCCTCCCTGGCCCTGGAAACTCCCCGGTGCCCAAGACGCCAGCTCGGGCCCTTCTCGCCAAGCAGCACAAGACGCAGAAGTCGCCAGTGCGCATCCCGTTCATGCAGAGACCTGCCAGGCGGGGGCCGCCTCCGCTGGCCAGGGGGACCCCAGAATCGGTCCCGAGGGGTCGAACGGGGCCCGAAGGGGGCCCCGGGGTGCGCGGGAGTCGCTTGGGCCTGGTGCGCGTGGCCTCAGCGCGCTCCAGCGGCAGCGAGTCCTCTGACCGCTCGGGTTTCCGGCGACAGCTGACTTTTATCAAAGAGTCCCCGGGCTTGTTGCGTCGCCGGCGCTCCGAGCTGTCTTCCACTGAGTCCGCAGTCTCTGCTCCCCAGGGTGCCTCCCAGCGCCGCGGCCGGCCAGCCCTTCCCGCGGTCTTCCTCTGCTCCTCGCGCTGCGACGAGCTGCGGGCGCCCCCGCGGCCATCTCCAGGCTCGCAGCGCATCCCGCCAACCTTGCGCCCCGGGCCTGGCCCCCGCGCGGCCCGACGCACCAGCTCCGAAAGTCCCTCGCGCTTGCCCGTGCGCGCGCCCGCGCCACGGCCCGAAGCGGTCAAGCGCTACGCGTCGCTGCCGCACATCAATGTGGCCCGCAGGCCCGAGGGGGCCGTCTCGGCCCCCGCCGACGCCAACCGTCGCAGCAGCGATGGAGAGGCCAGGCCGCTACCCCGAGTGGTGGCTCCGGGCACTACGTGGCGGCGCATCCGCGACGAGGACGTCCCGCACATTCTCCGCAGCACGCTGCCCGCTACCGCCCTGCCGCTCCAGGGCACCTCACCCGACGAAGGCCTGGCCGGGGCTCCGCAACGCAAGACCAGCGACGCCGTGGTGCAGACAGAAGAGGTGGCCACGCCCAAGACCAACTCCAGCACCTCTCCGAGCCTGGAGACACGGGAGCTACCCCAGGCCCGGGTCGGAGGCCCTGTCCCCACTCTAGGCAGTGACGTCGACGGGCCTGTCACCTCCAAGGCCCCTGCCGCTGTCCCCTTCGTCCACGAGGGCCTGAGCGTTGCAGTGGGAGGCTTTCCTGCCAGCCGGCATGGGTCTCCCAGCCGCGCTGCACGGGTCCCACCCTTCAACTACGTGCCCAGCCCCATGGCCGCGGCGGTAGCAACCAGCGACTCTACAGCGACAGAGAAGGCCCCAGCCCGCCTCTTGGAGTAGAGGGCTAGGTCGGCTGCCCTGGTTGCCCCTCTACAGGCTCAGTCCGGCTTCCCGGCGGGCCCTTAGCATAGAGGCTGCAGCAGGCCCAGCCCTTGGGCACTTGCTCTGGGTCCCATCAACCTTGCCCCAGGGAAGTCAAGACCTCTTCTCCACCGTGGGGCTCGGGGAACAAGGGCCACCGTGCACCCAAGCACCCACCGGTGCCTCACCTCGGCTCAGCCTCCTCTCCACATAGAAACCACCCTCCAGCTCGGGCAGGGGTCCAACCCTAGCTGACCTGGGCGCATCCAGAGGATAGGGACACCGTCAGGTGAGCACTTTTCTTCCCTGGCAGCCCCCATGAGGAGGTGATAACACCCACGTGAGGTGACGCCACCTGGGGAGTGTGGCGTGTGCACCCAGCTGGGTCTGCCAGCCTAGCACCCGCTGAGCAGGATTCCTCTAATTATGGCTCCGTTAATTCCTTAATGACCGCCTTGCCTGCTTTGTTTCTCTTCTCAGCTCCAGCTGGAGAAGTGTGGAATGAGAGGTGGGGCTGAGCCCAATTGAAAGTCAGGCCCTTCAAGGGAGCCTCCAGCCAGTGTCCCCCTCTCCAGGAAGGTTGTCCCCTAGATTACTTGGCCCTCTGAACCCCATAGGGAAAGATTGGGGATAGGCAGAGATATGGGATACACATGTTGGGGGCTCACTGCTTCCCTGCTGATGACCAGTGTCAGGGACCTTTTCCATTTCACAAGGGGAGCCCAGAGACCTAACTAAGTCTAGGGAGGTGGGTGGGGGCTGAGGGCCAGGAGGCATGGTCCAACCCACTATTGTGGGTGAAGCTGTGGGAGAGAGGAAGCCAGGTGTGGTGACGTACATTTTTGGAAATGGAAAGCTGAGGCAGGACTGCCGGGAGTCTAAGGCCAGTCTGGGGTATACAGTTATAGTGAGTTCAAGGCTAGTTGGAGCTACAAAGTGAGAGCCTGACTCAAAAATAAAAAGGGGTAGAAACCTCTTGCAGGGAGTCTCAGGGCTGGAAGACCAGGACCTGTTCCAGGCAGGTGGCTGGTTTTGGGGAGATCATCCATAGCAACGGCTGCTGCCACTGCTGGCCTTCCTATAACCTGGACTGCAACCCTAGGCAAGCTTGAAGTCAAGGGAGGACTTGGTGGGGGGTGAGCTCTGGCCTCCCAGAGACCCAGGATGGAGGTGGAGTGTTGTCTGGTGAGGTGGCGGGGCACAGAAAGGGCACCTGGGGTGATCCTCAGGTGCTGGCCTGGAGGCTGGAGCTGGGCCTCAGGGCCCTGGCACAAAGCCTCTCCTCATGGGACACAGGGCAGGGCTGTGTCCTGCACCTCTGAGGATCTTTCCTACAGAGACCAGCATGGTCTCCCCTGTGGGATCTGCTCTGGCTGAGGATCTGCTGCCACAGAAAACTTTCAGTTCCTCCTTGGAACTGCAGCTCTGTCCAGGCCCCAGCAGGCTGAGGTCAGAGGGGCCCAGAAGCGACAGTCACAGGAGAGCCTAACCCAGGGTCAGGCGCTGCTTCATCCTACAAATGCTGCTCTTGCTCTTTTGGAATTCATATCCTGCAGGATGACTATATTCCAACGGACAGCGCTCAGGGCCCCCAGCCAGTCATTCCCAGGTCTGTCTCCTGCACAGGGCTGCTGGGGAGCTCTGGGGGCAGAGCTAGCCAGGAAAACAGGCAGGGAGAAAAGGAAGACCTGGCTCTACAGAGGTGCCCTCTGGGGACATATGAACCCAGTCTCAGAAGCCCAACTGTGGCCTGAAGGCTCAGCAGCTAGATGTTCCTTGTTCATGCCATAGGCCAGCTGCACCTTGGAAAGGCCAGCTGCTGGGCAGTGGACCACCAGCCTGCCAGTGCAGGGCAGGGCCCATGTGGCCCTCCCTGCCATGCACTGTGAGACCCTGGGCAGTACTCTTGCCCTGTGCCTCAGCTTCCCCATGTGGGCTGTGGGGAGGACTCCCAGAGCTACCTCTTGGGTGAGTGGAGCAATTGTCATGATAGGGGTATATCTGGCACTGCTCACAGACCCAACTGGGGTGACACCCTGGATGTACGGGGCTACCTACCACTCCACTGGCCACCTCCAGCAGCTACTTCTGCCTTTGTCCCCTCTGTGGCAGGGGGACAGCCACACATGCCAACTGGCTCAGGCAGGACTTAGGGCTGGAGCCAGCCTGGGCTGGCTGTGGACAGAAGCACCAGCCTTTAGGACACACAGTGACCCTATCTCTGCCAACCTCCAGAACTAGCCCAGGGGCTCAAGGACATGAGGCCCTGGGCCAGGAGGGACAGTCAGGGGTCACTCTAAGATGGACATCTGAGCTGATGGGTGTGACCACTGCCCACACCCAGCGCTACCCCCACCCGGGTGCTGACTCAGGGCAAAGCACCCACCCATTACCTCATCTCCTACCTGGCTGTCACCCTGGCTGCGGCCTCCACACCTGCCTCCTGCCTGGTCTGTCAGCTCTTTGGGCCACCGACGTCTCGTCTGCGTCCAGGTCTTCTCACAGTGTTAACTGGATGTGTAAATAGTTACGGCCCTGCACAGCAACCCTACTCATGTAAATCGCCTGCGCAGCTGAAGGAGGTGCCCGGCAGGCGTCTGGCTTCTTGTGCACCTTTAATAAAACGAGCTGCAAATCACATCCCGCTCCTCATTTCAAGTTGAAGATGGGAGAAGCCAAAGCACCCAAGATGGCCTGTGGCTCACAGGGGATCAGAGAAGGGCCTGAGGGCCACTAGGATAAGGGGGCCCAGGGCCACTGGTCCCACACAAGCCCACCATTTGATGGAGAAGTTGGTAGGGCCACAAGGTGTCTCCACTGAGGCCAGTGGGGTGGTGACAGCAATAGCCCAGGGCTGTCCTAAGGACCAAGCTGGTGCATAAAAGGACCAGAGTCTCAGGTCCTCTTGAGCCACACAGTCAATGAGTCACGACATGCCCTCATCCAGCCAGGCCTGGAGCTCAGGCAGACAGAGGGCTGTGCACACCCTGGGGCAGGGCCATATTCTGAACAGGGGGGAGCACAGTCCTGCTGGGAGTAGAGCTGCTGTGGCTGGAAGAGGACGGAACTGCTCAGAGCCAACTGTGCCCAGCCCCCACCTCCTGGCCCTGTGCTGGGCACTGCTGGGTGGGCCTGCTGCGTAATGTCACAGGAGAATGTGACAAGCGGGTGCCATCCTGGGTACATGGCTCCCACACCCACAGTCCCAGTCAGCCAGAGGTGGCCGAGGTCACCAGGGTCACTGGCAGTGCAGCCTGCATCACCTGGCCAACATCCTGCTCCAGCTCTTCACCGGCGTGGCGCAACTCGTCAAACTTCTGCCTCAGCAGGGCCCCTGCCTGCCGCAGCTGCTCATTGGTGGCCACGTAGGCCTGGCCTTGCTGGTACAGCTGCTCCCACTGGGCCTCAGGGGGGTCCTCGGTGTTCCTGGGGATGGCTGGGGCCTCTGGGGACAAAACACAGCAGCGTCAAGGGCCAAACTACAGATTCCAGGGGTCAGGAGACCTTCGCACCACAGGCCAGCACTCGGGGAACCAGAGCTGGCCATGGGAGGTGGCGTGGAGCCTCACTTCCTGGTGACCCCCACACTGGCAGAAGCTCCTGAGAAAGCAGTATCAGGGACAAAGACATAGGACTGAGGAAGTGTAGGGTTTGGGGTTCTAAGGAAACACATCGTGGTCCCCACAGGGCAGCCCACATCTAGCGCAGTCTGGGGTGTGCTAGTGCTCAGTTAAAAATCTCTGGGGACACTCACTCTGCACCCCCCCTCCTGTCCCTCTCCCAGACAGGAGCTTTCTTTCTTTCTTTTTTTTTTTTTTGTCTTTTTGAGACAGGGTCTCGCTATGCAGTTCAGACTGGCCTCTAGCTCACTTTTGTAGCTCAGGCTGGTCTCGAACTCGCACTGATCCTCCTGCCTCAGCTTCCCCTCCCGAGTGCTGGGATTACAGGTGTGCGCCACTGGCCCGGCAACAGGAGCTTTCTTTCCCTCAATAAATCTATTCTGCTCATTAAAAAAAAAAAAAAAATCACTGTTGGCCCAGCGAGATAGCTCAGCAGACTAAAACATCTGTGTTAGGGTTTGGGTATAGGTGTCCCCCCAAAGCCTCATGCAGTCACGGGGCTGCTTCTGGAACTTGTAATTGGTTATTGTGGAAATGGGTGCTGCCTCTCCCCTGGAGCAGGTGATTTGCATTTCAATTTAAGGGAGGAAGAGAAGTTAACTGCTTCAGCTGTTGCTAGCTCTCTTCCTGTGCTCTGGCTTTTAGCTGCCACCATGAAAGGTTGTTTTCTGCCACATGCCTCTCTGCCTTGGAGCCAGCTGAGTATGGACTGAAACCTCCAGTAACTATGAGCTAAATAAACCTTTCCTTCCCTCACTTTGAGTGTTGGGTATTTGTCTAAGCAACGAGAGAAGAGTAACTAAGACAGCCTGTTTAGGCAATCGCAGGGGCTGTGGTTGGATCCCCAGCATCACGTGCTGCACCAGCCCTGCCCCCAGGGTGGGCTGAGTGGGCTATAGTCTGGGGAGGATGGAAGAAGGGGGATCACAAGTCTAAGCTGCATAGTGAGACCCTGCAAAAACCAAATACATACCTTCTTTGGGAAGGGCACAGAGGACCTGTAAGAGACCCACCCACCTTGTGTTTGGTGCTGGCCATGGTGCTGTTTGCCTCACCCACACCCCCAAACCTACCCTTGCGGGGGGGCCCTGCCACAGTTCAAAAACTGGGGCTTGGGTACCCTTTGGTCACCTAACTCAGACTCTACATGTACGGAAGACAGACACGTCCACTGGTGGGGTCAGGGAAATAGCTCCAGGCACAAGCGCATGATGGAAAATGCAAGGTCATGAGTTTGAGCCCCGGTCTCACCAAAAATACAAAGGAAACGAACGAACAGAAACGTCCACCAGTGCAGTCTCACACAACACATACCAGCTACTAGCAGTTCTTCGTGTCTGTGCTTGGTGGGCCTTCACACTCAGCTGTATCCCCAGCCCTTTTTGCATTTTCAGAAGGGTCATTAAGTTGGACCACACTGGGCTTAGCCACCTAAGTGCTGCAGCTGGGGCAACATTTGGTGTGTGCCACTGTGCCAAGGCTCCTACTTTTGTCTTTTTTTTTCTTGTTTCATAACTTTTGTTTATTTATTTACTTTTATGGCCGGCTCAGCCTGCCCTGAGGGCGGGGCTGGCGCAGCATGTGGTGCCGGGGATCGAACCGCGGTCCCTGCAGCCGCCTAAGTTTTCCTAAGCAGGCGCTTTAGACCACTGAGCCATCCTGCCGGGCCCGTCTTTTTTTTTCTTGTTTCAGAACTTTTGTTTGTTTATTTTTATGGCTGCTCAGCCTGCCCTGAGGGCAGGGCTGGCGCAGCATGTGGTGCTGGGGATTGAACCGCGGTACCTGCAGCTGCCTAAGCTTTCCTATGCAGGTGCTTTAGACCGGGCCCCACTTTTGTCTTCTTGACCATTGGTCCACCACTTTTCAGGCAAAGACCAATCAGTTCCCACCACTCAACCATGCTGTTGTAGTGAGAGCGGGCGGCCCAATAAACCAGCTAGGGGCCCAAACATTTCATCGATGAACTCTGAAACTGTCTCCAATAGTGTGGCTCCCATTGAAAATGTAAAAACTAGGACTGGGGCTGCATTATAAATACAAGGTTAGCTGAGTGTGGTGGCACATGCCTGTAATCCCAGCACTTGGAGGCTGAGGAAGGAAGATCTCTGAGTTCAAGGGCGGCCTGAACTAGAGCAAAACCCTGTCTCAACAACCTAAACAACAAAACAGGGCCCGGTGGGATGGCTCAGTGGTCTAAAGCACCTGCTTGGGAAAGCTTGGGTGGCTTCAGGGACCACAGTTCGATCTCCAGCACCACAAGCTGCGCCAGCCCTGCCTGGGGCAGGCTGAGCCGGCCATAAAAATGAGTGAATAAACAAACAAGGGTTCTGAAACAAGAATAAAAATAATAAATAAAATTAAAAAACAACAACAAAACAAAACAGGCTCAGACCCAGCGTGGTGGCTTGAACTCAGAGGATCACCACTAGCTTGAGGCCAGCCTGGGTCACACAGTGAGCTCCTGTGTCAAGAAAACCAACTAAGCCGTGGGAGGTGGTGCACACCTGTAATTCCAGCACTTGGGAGGCTGAGGCAGAAGGATTGGTGTGAGTTCGAGACCAGCCTGAACTACAAAAGTAAGCTCAAGGCCAGCCCGAGAGCGAGACCCTGTCTCAAAAAGACAAGAAAAAAAAAAAAAAAAGGAAGGGCATGGTTGCAGACTATAATGAGTGAACTCATTTTACAGAACCCCTAAAATAGCACCACTTTACAGATGAGAAGAGGGAGACTATGAATTTATAAAAACTGCCCAGGCTTCTGGCTCAAATCTATATTCCCAGTTTCCTGGCCCTGCTTTCAGGTGCTGGAGTTGGGACAAACGTCCCCTGTGCTACCTTCCGGGGTCAATGCGGTGAACACAGGATCGTGGACCGATGCTCCCCGCACGTCCTCCAAGATCTGCTCCATCGTGGGGGGCGCGGGACGGGTGGGCAGCACCACGCGCTTCTTGGCCCTGGGGCCCATCACTACGGGCGGAGAAAGAAAGCGTTAACAAGGCGTTCACATTTCATTCTCGGCTGGGCCGAGCTCCTGCCCGAACTCGCACGCACCTGCTGCGGCCGGCTCCCGTGGGAGACCGCTCCGCACCCCCGCGAAGCGTTGCTCTGGGATGGCGCGGCCGGTAGCCTGCCTTCCTCCACCTACAATCCTGGGGTTTCAGAGTCCGCACGGACGTCGGCCTCAGTTTCCCCGTAGCAACCGCTGCTAATCGAACGCTGCTGCGGAGTAAGCCAGCCACCACCTGCTGAGCTGCTACATCCGCTTCCGGCAGGAGAGCGGGACGCAGACTGGCGCTTTCCGGTCTTTTCCAGTTCTCTCGGACCGCTTGCCGCGAGACTCCGCCCCTTCTTAAA
>PVJA010019064.1:0-38966 GCA_004027025.1 Myocastor coypus
TTTTTTTTTTTTTTTTTTTTTTTTTTTTTTTTTTTTTTTTTTTTTTTTTTTTTTTTTTTTTTTTTTTTTTTTTTTTTTTTTTTTTTTTTTTTTTTTTTTTTTTTTTTTTTTTTTTTTTTTTTTTTTGATACTGGGTCTCGCTAATCAATTCAGACTCATAGTTATTCTCCTGTCGTTCAACGTCCCCAGCACTGGGATTACAGACGTGGGCTATGACACCTGGTTATAGGGCCCACACCATACACCCATGGTTCTGGGACCAGCACAGCACGCAGTACTGGAAATAGAACTCAGCTCCTTGTACTTAGAACACAAGCTATCTACCCAGCCCCCTATATTTTTCTTTTGTTTGTGCTTTTTGTCATAGAGTATCTGAGAAATCATTATCAAGACCAGTGACACAGGGGCCAGCGAGATGATTCAGTGCTCTAAAGCATCTACTTAGGAAAACTTAGGCAACCACAGGGACCACAGTCCGATTCCTGGAAACACATGCTGTGCCAGCCCCACACCCAGAGCAGGCTGAGCTGGGCATTAAAAAAAAAAAAAAAAGGAACAGTGGCATAAAGCTTGTTTTACATTTTCTTAGAAGAGTTTTACAGTTGAAGTTTTATGTTGAAGTTTACAATCCATCTTTAATTGATATTTCTGTATAGGAGTTTGGCACACAGCAATCAAGTTTGGCCAGCATAAGTGGTTGAATAGACTTTTCTTTCCCAATTGTGTATTCTTGACATCCTGTCAAAGATCAGCTGGCTATATGTATTTGGGGCTACATCCAAGTTCTCTATGCTGTTCCATTGATTTGTATGCCTGTTTTTATGATAAATGCCATATTTTTCAATTACTGAAGATCTATGACATGTTTTGAAATCAGCAAATGCCATGCTTCCAGCTTTAAGACTGTTTTGCCTATGGAGAGTCTTCGTGACTCCAAGTGAATATTAGGGTTTTTTTTCCCTGTTTTGTAAAAAGAAAATGCCCATATTTTGATGGAAAGTACATTAAATCAGTAAATTGTATGGGTAGTGTGGACATTTTAGTAGTATTAACTCATTGAGTTCAGTGGCATAGAAGCCCTTCTATTTACTTTTGTCTACATATTTCACTAATGTTCTATGGTTTCCAGGTATACATCTTTTGTCTTCCTAGTTAAGTCTATTTCTGAGGTATTTTTAAAAATAATATAAGTAATATTTCTTAATTTTTTTTGAAATGTATCTTTAGTATATAGAAATTCAGGTTATTTTTGTATGGTTTTTTTGTATCTTGTAAGTTTACTGAATTTATTGATTCTAATAGGTTTTGTGTATGTGTATTTGGCTCCTTTCTGTTGAATCTTTTTTCCCTCCATGTCTTTCTTTCATTGTGGATACTTTTTATCACTGATATTAAGCACTTGTTTCTTCTGAAGTTTACAATCAGCAGTTAATAATACTCAGTGTAGTTTTCATTTCAGATATATTCTGTTCTACTTGAGTCTTTTTTATATGTCACATTTTTCTCTTTATTATGTTCACACTTTTATTTGTGCTCTTTGATAGATTTGTAATAGTGTACTAAAGTATTTATCTGATATCTTTCATTTTTAAATATTTCTAATGATTTATTTATTATACTTCTGATTATGTATTATATTTTCCCGACAGATTCTTGGTATTTCTTAGTACTTTACAAACATTGAGAATTATGTTGTTGGGGGCTAGAGAGATAGCTCTGTGACACAAGTGCCTACCTGGCAAGTGCAAGGTGAGTTTGAACCCTGGTCCTGAGGAAAAAAAAAAAAAAAAGAATTATGTTGTTGGGGCCCAGCAGGATGGCTCAGTGGTCTAAAGTGCCTGCTTAGGAAACCTTGGGCGGCTGCAGGGACCACGGTTCGATCCCCGGCACCATATGCTGTGCCAGCCCTGCCCTTAGGGCAGGCTGAGCTGGCCATAAAAATATATAAACAAACAAAAGTTCTGAAACAAGAAAAAATAAAAATAAAAATACAAATAAAAATAAAAAAAAATTACGCTGTTGACCACTGGACTTCATTGTACTCCTTTACAGAATGCTGGATTCTATCCTGGTACAAGTAAGAAATGTAGGTAGAAGACAGCTTCTTGTCTACAGAATGGCTGGGGCCTTGACTTAATCATTGAATTCCAGGTTGTCTAGGGGAAACACGTTCATAAATATGAAGAAATACCAGGGTTGGCGAAGACAGGATGGAGAGGCATGCTTCCATTATAAAAGAATGCCCCTTGGTCTGACCTTGACAACCTCAGCATCCCAAAGAATGATGTGTTCAATTTATCCAGCAAGACTAAGCATCAGCAGTTTACAGAACAGACATGATTGTCTAGAAAAGAACTCACAGTGGACATCTGCAGTTAAAGAAGCTGATATGGAGGACCTAAAGAACAAGAAGTAAACTGCTGACTGCGTAGAACAGTTGTGAACTACTCACAACTGAAGCTAACAGACCCAACACCTGACTTACTTTTCTTCACCTCAAAAGAACAGCCTCCTTTCATCACTTTCTTAGATTTATTTGCTTCTGGCAGAAAATGGAGTCTTCAAGATTCATCTTGTGAATGCCCCTGTCTCTAAAATCATCAGTGTTATACTTTCCAGAAAAGTCAAAAGTTCAAGGAGTAAATGCTACTTTGCATAGTATATATTGATCACTATCCCTACAAAAGTAATAATTAAGGAATTTCTCTGAAGGATGATTTACGTTCCCACGGTTGATTGTTACAGTTACTCGATTTCTTATAGGCCAGTTCCTTAGGTATATTAACTCCATGCTGCTGTGGGCATGACAAGCTACTTCAGAACCAATAGCCCTAGGAGAAACAATGATCCTACGAGAACCAACAGCCCTACTTCTTCATCTCCAGTTCTCTTTTTTATGTTGTTAGCAACAACACTCAGGTGGGCCCTCCATACCCAGCACCATGCTGATTCCATTTAGCTCACTGTTAGAAGCTGATCGCCAGTTGTCAATCTACCACCCTGGGTAAAGCACAATATGCCCAGTTAAAACTTGAATTTTAGATGAATCAGTTATTTCTTAGGATAGTTATGTTCTAAGCATTGTAATGGCATCTAGCCCATAGCTTTATTTGCTAACCATCATAAAAAGTTCAATGAGTTACTATGTGTGGTTAACTTGCACCACTCAGCCGAACTGAAGTAGAGTGGTGCTGGGTGTGGGAGGCCCAACTGAAGACTGTTGCATAAGTGTCAGAACTGGACAAGAAGCAAAGCAGTTGGAAGCTGTAGGGACTTGTTGGTTTTCCTAGAGGAGCTTGTCATGCTTGCTTTCCTGATGAACTCAGCTATATTCATCCTTGAGGGAGATCTGGACCTCTTTGTTGCTGAGAATGGCTGTGGTACCTCTAGGGGGAGCCTTGGTTCTTACTTTGAGCATTACTTCCTGGTTCCGGGGTAGATGCCTTAGCATGTTAGCATAGATTCTTCATCATTCTGGTGCAGATTTTCTATCTTCCACCACTGATCTTTGGTCCTACCCAGTGCAGATCCTTGAAAAAGGCTTGTATGAGACATCATCATCAGTTCTGTCTTTAGCTGAACTCATAAAGGACATTACTATGGGATCCAGGCCCTCACCTGGATTCTTGGGTTTTAGTATGTGGAAAGATTTTCTATACTCTCTTTGTATATCACTCTTTAGGTAACTATTATAAAATAATCTTATAAATTAAGCGTCCTGTATTATTCTCCTTGCAAACTCCTGACTACCACACTACATATGAAGGGCTTGGAACAAATTTGGCAGATAAATAATCACTCAGTAGTTAGCAGTCTTTTATTTTAATGGTGCTGAGCTACATCTCGAGTCTCCAGTAGTCATTTTGTTTGCCATATACTAACATGCTTTTGGAGGACACTCTGCTATGAGTTATAGTGTTCTTACTTCATTGATAGCTCCCTGTAACTGCACTCTCACTGCCCCTACTCAACTCTGCCCTGCAAAATAGCAAGGCTGGGCAGTCTTTGTGGCAGGAATGATGATGATTATGTCGAGAGGATGCGTCTGACCAAAGGAAGCTCCTAGACTGGATATCCTATCAAAAAGGGTGTTGTCAAGTAGGGATGACAGGGATTAGGTAAGCCAGTCTGAATTTAGGTTGCAGATAAAAAGGGAGTGGTTCACTGAGTGACAAAAGAAAGACCTGATATGCAGAGATGAGAAAAATTATTATGAGAATTACCTTGAAACAGAGATGAAGAGAGCAGTTATTTTAAACCTGCTGAAATCTTATTAGTTTTTCCACCTCTGGTGCTTGGTAGTCTACAATAAACCCCTTTTTGTTGGGAGAGCTAGGAGGGCTTCTGCCCTTTGCAAATGAAACACACACGCTTGCTACACACACAATCAGGAGAACATCCTAACCTCATTTAACAATTCTATGCTTGGCACTGTTAGAGAAGATGGAGATACAAAATTGAGAAACACTCTCTCCTGGAAGACTAAGAATGCACGGGGCCCTTAAGGGACAATATAACACTCATTAAGTGTTTCTATGATAGTTAACTATGAGATGGGCAGACTTTTCCATATCTTTCCCCTCCAGGCATTCAACTGCACGTGGTGAAATTGGTGTAATGTAAATATTTTAGAGATTACAATCGTAGAAAGATAGGTAGAACTTGAGAAGCAGAAAGTTTTATGCAGCATAGGAGACAAAGCTTGTAGTTGAAAGCAGTATATCCACAAGCACTATGTATATGTTGTATTTTTTTAGGGAAGGGTCTACAGGGTGTTCAGGGTCTCACTACTAGATCAGATTCATAGTGATTCACCTGTTTACAGTCTCAAACGCCCAGCCCCTGTGCTTGCTTGCAGGTACTTTAATGTGCTGAGCTATTTGGCCAGCCCTAGCAAAATATTTTTGTTAAAAAATACATCAAATAAATGTGTGCACCATGTACATATATAACAAGACATAGTGAACTTAAGTGGATCTAGCACATTTGTGTTTAGAGGACAACCAAACAAGTTCCCACTGATAAAGAAGAGACTCAGGTTTTCTGATTTTTAAATATTGTGCATAGCTAAGTTACTCTTAACCAAAGTCTTAAGGTCCCATGTAAGAGGACAAAGTAACTAGTAATGTAAGTATGTGTCAGAAAATAGAAGTACAACAGAGACTAGGAACTCTCAATGAGACTTTCACTAGAAGACCACAGTAGTGGGCGAGGTCAGCTAGGGAGGGTTTTTAGCATTTGCTGTCTTTGGATCTGTCAAGCTCATTGCTATCAAATAAACTGCAAACTCAAACTCGTAGCATCCCCTACTAGAAGCCACAAGTTGCTTACAAAATGGATATTAACACATTGCACCCATAAGCAGAGGAAAATCCCCCCCCACCTTCTTTCTGTCTCTCTGTCTCTCTCTCTCTTTTTTTTTTTTTTAGTGGTGGTGGTTTGGGGTATTGAACTCAAGACCCTGCGCTTGCCAGGCAAGTGATTTTTCTACTGAGCTATCTCCCTGGCCGACAATTCCATCAAGAATTCACAATGCCCCTCTCTCCCTCTGGCTCTGGTTCCTTAACACACACGATTATACACAGGAGTGATGGTGACTCCAAGACTCTTCCTCAGGTATCTCCCTCCTTTGGTCAGTCATTCGAACTAGTTGCACCTTTTTTTGCAGAAATATATCCCTCCTATTTTTGACTTAGTGGTAATGACACTATGAAGGAAAGAGGCTGGGAACATATTCCTAGTGAGGAAGGATGAGACCACTGTAGTTTAAATCTAGGTTCTCTTGATAATTTACATCTTGGGTTCTCCAAGACTGAATGCAGCTGGCTGCCATCTTTCACATAACAAACCTCTACATTGGAGACTGTTAACAGGTTCATCTTAAGCTGTAAGTATATTTCCACCGGGATTGATGCAGTTTCTGCCCTTGTCCTTCATGGTCTATGAGGTGTAGTGAGACTGCAGTGCCATAGAAGGACAGCACAAGTGGCCTTTGGCCACGGGGAAGGTTTGGGGATGGGTAGCTGCATGCTGGTCAGTGGTCTTCTCTTGAGGAAGTAGATGCAGTATTCTGTATCCTTCATCACTATGAAAACTACAGAAATTGAAGCCAAGATGTCAGTTTTGAAGGACCAGAAAACTTTGATCCTGTCCAGATGGTCAGTTATCTTCTCACAGAGAACCAATGGTAAAAAAAGACATCAAGACTGTATTTTAGAAGCTGAGCGTAGTGACACATGCTTATAGTTCCAGCACTCTTGGAAGCTGCGGGAGAAGGAACACAAGTTGGAACCCAGAATGAATAACTTAACAAAGCTATAAATAAATAAGCAAGTAGATGCAAAGACCCTGGGTTCAGTCCGAAGTGCCACCCTACTCATGACACACAGAAAGCCTATTTTGTTCAATCCTAATTTGATGTTATAGTTGGCTGTTTTAAAAGGCATATGTATTAACTTCTATATTTTGTGGTGATCTGATATCTTGGAAGCTTTGCTGATCAGGGTTGCTGTCCTTCTTCCTGAAGCTGCTTATTTCTAAGAAGCCAAGAACACCACTAAACCTCTTTCACATGCAAAGCCAAGGTCATATTCCCAATCAAACCATTTACGGAACTTGTGCCAAATTAGACTCAGTCAAAATTATGAAAACATCTATGCCAAACTTGCTCAAACTGGCCTGCCTGGCTTCACTCACTGTTTTCTTGGGGGGAAAAAAGCAAAGCAAAACAAAACAAAACAATAAAGGCTCGTGGGACCTATTCCCATGGTGGGGTATGCTGTCTTCTCCTGAGAAGTGTTAGGAAGGAAACCACTTTCCATGGCACTAGCTTCTATGCATCGGTCAGCTCACCATACTGATTAAACCAAATAGTTAAGGATCATGTGTCCCATTGCATGCTGCTGTAACAAAATACTCAGGACTGGATATTTTATAAAGAACAGATATTTATTCCCACAGTTCTAGAGGCTGGGAAGTGCAAGATGAAAGTGCCAGCAACTGGTCTAATGTGAGCCCTTTGTCTGCAGCCACACATGCGAGAAGGGGAGAGACAGTGAATGTACTCCAGCAGGTTGTTTTAGCAGCAACATCCCTTGCCCCTTCAGGACCCAGGCCTCTCCCATCACCCAACACCTGAGCTATTACATGAGGGTTTAGATTTTCAACACATCAGTTTTAGAGAGGGCACACACACACACACACACACACACACACACACACACACACAAATAGCACTGGGTCAAAAAAATCTTCCAGGGACAGCTAGATAGCTCAGTGGACTAAGCACCTGCTTTGGCAAGCACAAGGACCAGGGTTTGATCCCTGGCCTGCTCCCAGAGCACACTGAGACAATGATTGAGACTGGGCTTGGTGGCATGCACTTATAATCCCAGCACTTGGGAGGCTGAAAACAGGAGGATCACTATGAGTCTGACCTGTGTAGTGAGACCCTGTAGACCCTGTACTCAAATACACTTAAAAAAATCTTCCAGTAATTTATCACCTCTTAAGCTGCTTGGTTAATATGTCTCAAATAATTTAAAACCACAAAGTAGTGAATATGAAAGGAGTAATAATACCCATTGACAAGCTAGTAACTCACAATCAAAAATGTTTTATATTTTACAAATACTCACCAAGCTCTTTTGCATTTTGTTATACTTTTCTGCTAGGCACTTCATATTTTATAAACATCAGCTTTCAAGAGGTATTCAGAAAGTTATTCATTCGTCACTGATGTTCACACATGGATCTCTTCTGTCGTCCAAGAACTCTATGAAAAGAAGTGGCGTGTTTGTAGAGTTCACAGGACATGCAAATGTATCCCTCCCCATCTAAACTAAAAAACATCCTTGGGATGCATTTTAATTCCTTTGTCATAATTTCCATTCTTCCTCTTTTTCTTCTCTTATTTTTCTCATGGTGCTGTTAGTGTTCCTCAATTCCCACCTGTGGCCCGTTCTAGGTTCTTAATGTTAAAGGTGAAATGAGCCTGTTCTACTCTGCTCTGCTTCTCCTGCGGTAGGATCCAGCAGTACCTTGTTGGTATTGCAGCTTGTCTCCTGAGACCTTTACATAAAGCAAATTTCATTTTGTAGACAGGGAAGCAAAAGTTCAGGCAAGTACTTTAGCTTAACTCATATACAAAGACACAGACTGAAATCAATACTTCTGTAAGCGAAGGGAACGCTTGGCAAGGAAGCTTGCTCTGACTAAAGGCCTTCATTCTCTTCAAGTTCACATGCTGAAGTCTTAAACTCCTATGAGGTGGTGTTTGGAGGGGAGGCCTTAGGAGGTGTTTGGGTCAAGAAGGTAGAACCCTAACAAATGGGATTAGTGCCTGTAGGAAGCACGTGAGCTTGCTTGACTTTGGGGCTGTTGTGTAAATATTGCGTGAGCTGTATCTGTGAACCAGGCGGCAGGCCTTCAGCAGAGCCTAGGTCTAACAGAGCCTTCATCTTGCACTTCACAGCCTCCACAAACCTAAGAAACGAGTTTCTGCTGTTTCAGCCCCAATTTTGTGGAATTCTGCTATTATACTCAAACTAAGACAACATCTTACAAAAAGTGTAAGAGTAATGTGGCCATGATGAGATGAAGTTTTTGTTTGGTTTGCTTGTTTTGTATCTTCTAGGGAAGGGTCTACAGGATGTTTAGGGTCTACTAGGTTGGACTTGGTTTGATGACGAGCCGAGCATCGCCATGGTCTCCTACTTCAACAGTGCTTGAACGGAGCCCCGCCCTCGCCTGCCCTCGCCCGCCCTCACCTCCGCCGCTATGACGACCACCGCCTGTCCTCGCAGGTGCGCCAGAACTGCCATCAGGACGCCGAGGCCGCCAAGCAGCGGCCAGATCAACCTGGAGCTCTATGACTCTTCCGTCTACTTGTCCGCATCTGACCTGCGACGATGTGGCTTTGAAGAACTTCATCAAATACTTTCTTCACCAATCTCACGAGGAAAGAGAACACGCTGAGAAGCTGATGAAGCTGCAGAACCAGCGCGGCGGCCGGATCTTCCTTCAGGATATCAAGAAACCAGACCGCGATGCCTGTGAGAACGGGCTGGATGCGATGGAGTGCGCGCTGCACTTAGGGCAGAGCATGAACCAGTCTCTCCTGGAGCCACACAAGCTGGCCACTGATAAGAACGACCCCCATCTATGTGACTTCTTCGAGATGCACTACCTGGACCAGCAGGTAAAGACCATCAAAGAGCTGGGTGACCAAGTTACCAACCTGCGCAAGATGGGAGCCCCTGAGTCCAGGCAGAGTACCTCTTTGACAAGCATACCCTGGGGGACAGCGACAATGAGAGCTAATGTCACCAAGACAGCATATGCATGTTGGGGCTACCTTAACCTTTTCTGTAAATTACCAGAACATCTACTTAAGTTCTTTAATTCCTTCAAATAAAGAAATTGAGTACCTCAAAAAAAAAAAAAAAAAAAAAAGTAAAAAAAAATTGATTGGACTCATGGTGATCCGCCTGATTATAGCCTCCCAAGAACTGGAATTATAGGTGCATGCCACCATGCCCAGTCTCGGTTGTCTTCTCAGTGCACCCCGGGGGGAGGGGGACTGGCACAGCAAACCCAGGGATTTAACACCCCCAACCCCTCCCCTGAGCCTGCTTGCACGTGCTTTAATTCCCTGAGCTACTTGGTCATACCTTTTTTTCCCCTAGGGGTATGGGAAGTGCTGGGGATTGAACCCAGGTTTTATTCATTGTAAGCACATCATCTACCATGGAGCTGTATCACCAGGCCTTGAAATAATATGTAAGCAGCCTTTTAGCTCAAATGTAAGTTCTATTTATTTTTTTCTGAATGTATTTTCTAATAAAACACCAACACAAGATTATCATAGTGATGAAGTAATACCTTCAAGCAGGTCTGAATTACTATGACCCAAACTTAGTTCCTGAATATTTACTGTAGCCCTCTACTCTTGCCCAAGAATATGAGCATTTTATCTATTTGGTAAACACATTTCTAAATAGCACAGAGAGGCAATGCTCCAGGTGCCTCAAAGTGTAGGGTGTCTGAGAACACCTGAGGATGTGAACTCACTGCTCCTTATATAACCACGACTTGGCATTAGATAACCAGCATGCACAGGTTAAGCCAGTATACAAGAAGCTACATATGGGACGATGTGTGTAGCAGTTAAACAGGAAAGACACATGCTGCTCTTGCTCTATTCTGCTCCCTGCTACTGCTGTGCTGCTGTCTTACACAAGTATTCTTTAATCTGGGGGCCTCACATGCACCCTTCCTTTTGCCCCACCCAACCCCACTCCCCACCCTGACAAGTGGCACAGTCAGCAGGACGCTGAGGTAAGGAGTCCCTTGCTGTCTGTGGAAAGAGTGCCTGAAAACGAGGGAGAGCCCTGGGAAATGGCTGATACATCCCCTGGCCTCACTCTGGCTACCTTTAGCCACCTTCTTGGTGGCTGAGAAGGCCCTGGAGAACTTGGAGACAGTCTGGAAGCTGGGGATGTTTTGAAAGCCTTAGAAGCAAAACACAGACATCTGCACTCCCCGACACGTCCCACCCCACGAGACAGTGAGGTGGGTGGCTTGGCTGTTCTTCAGTCTTCCTCCACATAAACCAAGAGGAAGACGGCCTCGTTTAGCAAATAGACTGGCTGTAATGGACAGAGGAAGATGTGGAGCAACAGCTGGCTGCTGCGGAGTTCATGTTGCATGGCATGGGAAGCATTGTCTCTCCAAAAGCATCTCATGTCCATCATGTCCATGAGAACCCCAGTAGAATCCCAAGTTTGTTTGCTAGGCCTGCTATTCCCCAAAAGTGGAGAAAAGGAAACCCCTAAGAGCCGGGCATGGTGGCTCACGCCTGTAATCCCAGCACTTGGGAGGCTGAGGCAGGAGGATTGGTGCGAGTTCGAGACCAGCCTGGACTACAAAAGTGAGCTCAAGGCCAGCCTGAACTTCATATTGAGACCCTGCCTCAAAAAGACAAAAAAAAAAAAAAAAAAGAAAAGGAAACCCCTAGTGCAGAAAGGTGGACCAGGACTGCCCATCTCTACCTACATGTACATGACCTATACAGACAGGAAGCTGCAGAAGCTGGTAAAATAATTAAAGCAAGGGCCAGGGAGACAGCTTGGTGGTCTGTCTGCCTGGCAAGCAGAAGGACCTGGGTTTGATCCCTGGTATCACATGCAATGCCACCATGAGGGCCACTGAAACCAGATATGGAGGCATATGCCTGCAATCCCAGCACTGGGGCGGCTGAGACAGGAGGATCACTACCAGTCTGAGCTGCCTAGTGAGACACTGTACGAAATTAATTAATTAAAAGTAATAATAAAGAAAAAGGTGAGTGAAATAGTCTGGGCTGATAATACAGTTAAGCCCACAGGAGATGTCCCAAATAGACAGCATAGCTAGCACTGCCTCCATGCACAGCGCTCAGCAGGATGTGCAGAGAACAGTCCTGCATGGGGGGAATCAGACCATAGTAAAATTGGTAGTCGGCAGTGGCTTGTCCATTTGGGATAAGCCAAGAGGCTTGCCAGAGCAAGTCACAAAATAAACAACCTAGCTAGGCTTAATAACTGTGCGACAAGAAATATCCATGTGGCAAATGATGTTTGTAGTGCAATACTGTAGTGGCACATTTAGTCAGTACAGTCTCCTTGTAGCTCCCTTTACAGGTTGCCTGGCACATAATGCTGTGGATGCCTCAGCCAGGCTGGGGGACGTTGAGTGAAGCGCCAAGCTAAGGTGAGATCTATAAAAACTGTACAAAGGAGGAAAAAGGGAGCCCCAAGTGAGTGATGCCATCCTGCCAGGAACAGGCTGTGGGGCCACTGAAGGCTGGTTGGTGCCAGATCTGGACAGGCCTACTGTTCATCAGCCTAGCCACAGGTGAGTGTGACAGGCAGTCTCTGGATGTACTCCTGACTGTGGCGGCAGATGTACCATGAGAAACAGTACTGGCTAACAGGATCAGGCCCAGCAAAGCAGGAAGACATGACACTGGCTTCCTTTAACCCACATTTGGAGGGGTCCTGAAGTACCTGGGTTACGAGGCCTGAAAAACCAGAGGCCATGTGTGGAATTGACTATTGATTCCCCCCCAAAAATGTGCAATGTGTACTAGTGTTGGTGGATACTTAAGCTACGTCAATGGTAATATATGGCAACCTGGGCCATTTTACAGGACCTACGGCATGCAAAGAATGTACACTGGGTATCAGGAGCTTACCCCTGTGCCCTTATGATGTTTGTGTTTCTTCCATTAATAAATGTGTCTTCAGAGATGACACACTGACTGGACCTTGGCTAGACACCATTCAGGGAGAATTCTGGTTGTAAATTCCCATGGTAAAAACTGTAGTACAAGGCCATCCACATCACGCACCACTGATTCTCCTGAAGGGTACACAGGTATACACGAAGCAGTACCAGCTACCTGGAGGTCATCAGGAGATAGGACAGACTATATTGAAAGCAGAAGAAGTTGGGGTGATATGCTCTGTATAGAACCCTTCTATCAACTGGTATGGGCTGTCAAAAAGTCAGATGGGATGCCAAGGATAACTACTTTGGATTACTGCATTGCAAACTTGATGAATAGGCAAGTCAAGCCAATAGGCAGCGCTGTAGGCAGCGTGGCTACTTGTAATTCATGAGGAAGGCCCCCTACAAGTATGCATAGACATTTGGGTCTCCTATAGAGGGCTGATTCTCTGGCTGCCACCTTGAGTGGTTCAGGAGTGGCAGATAGGGCGCCCTTGTGGAGTGCCAACCTATGGCAAGATTTATTGAAGTGTGGCCACGAAACTAACCATGTAGTATATCACACTGCAGGACATAAGCCCTTCTTGCTGGTAAATGACCTAGCAGACTCCTTGATGAGGGCAGCCACCGTCTGAGGGCTACCTTCTGTAGTAGCATCTTGGTTCCATAAGAAACCATGACATGTGGGATACCATAACAGGCAAGCTACATGGTGATGACACCCAGACATGATCCCTGCTGAGTCAAAGGTTGTGGGAAAGGCATATCCCCCAGTGTGTTCTTTAGGTCTCCTGGAAGAGCAGGGTGCCCATACAGCTTGGCATCATACCAAGAGCACCACACCTGCCACGGCAATGGCAGGTGGATTATACTAGGCCCTTGCCTCTCACAGGGACATAGATATTCTCTGACTGCTGTGGACCTACCCATAGATGAGGGCCTCACATCCCCTTGCCCTGATGTCATATTCCTATCATTAAGGCTTTACAGTGGTCGGCCACTGCATATGGGATGCCACTAGGAATTGCATCTCATGAGGTGTTATGGTTTGTGACTGGATGTCCTCCCTAAACCTCATTTGGTTGGTCATGAGAGCAGGTTTTTCAGAGGCGGCTGAATTTAGTCTGTGATTGGTTCACTGTCTAGTGCTAGGATTGGAGGTGTGAGTGCTACACCCACACCCTAGACTACCTAGGGCAGGTAGCTTAGATATAGTAAGAGCTTTTACTATAGTTGTTTTTGCTGTCTTCTACTACCAAGAAATGTCCCTCTGCCATGCCACTCTACTTTATTTATTTTTTTCTTGTTTCAGAACCTTTGTTTATTCACTCATTTTTATGGCCGGCTCAGCCCACCTCAAGAACAGGGCTGGCACAGCATGTGGTGCCGGGGATCGAACCGCGGTCCCTGAAGCTGCCCAAGCTTTCCCAAGCAGGCACTTTAGACCACTGAGCCATCCCGCTTGGCCCCACCCTACTTTAAATGGAAATGATTATGGACTGAAACCTCTGCAAAGTGTGGGCTAAATAAACTTTTCCCATTTAACTCTGGGTGTTGAGCATTTTGTCTCAGCAATGAAAGAAAAGCAATGAAGACACAGGGGAACTCATTTTACAGGGGCCGGGATACAAGAACGAACCAGACAATGGTGTGACACAGTATTTTCATGCACCCTGCTGGCCTCCTTGAGAGGTAAAAGGGACTCCTAAAAACCAAACTGGCCTATTTTAACTCCAAAGTTCAATGGGTGAGTATAGATTTTACTCCAGGTAGCTCAATGACCCCATCTAACTTATGGGCAACACTCAGAAGTGTGAATTCAACATCACAGGGACACAAGGGCTGGGGGTGGGAGGGTGGGGGGTTTGTCACATATTCTTGGAAACCAGGTCAGTTTAACCCAAACATAAATCCTGAAGGGAACAAAAGTGAGAAAGGACAACCTAGTTCCAGCAAAGAATGAACATGAGTGTACAGGGATGGGAGGGGCTTTGTGTATCTGACAGCACCAAGTGGAGCAGCACTGCGTAACTCTGAGGAAAAGGTGAGGAGCCTAAGTGGCCAGGTTGGGCAAGGGTTTGGACTCTAAATTGAGAGGTTTGGCTTCTGCTTTAAAACTGGTTTGTAAGTCCAGGTAAGTGGAGGTGCTACTAGCAGAGGCTCAGAATCTGCAAGGCAGCAAGACTGGAGTGTGGCAGACAGCACAGTGCTCTGCCTTAGTCCCATTTTTCACTTGCTCCTGGTCAACTGTGGCCCAAGTGTTGTATTGAAAATTCCAGAAATAAAATAATTTTTAAGTTTTCCTTGATACTTACAGCAAGTATTTCCCCTCATTAACTTCTTCAGAAAGATCACTTTCACAATCAGATGGTACTGTATCTCTGGTATATATTTAACATTACCCTTTTTTGTTTGCAAAGCACTTCCTACTATTTACTTATAATTTAAGCCACAATGAGCATCCTTTCCAATAAACCAGAAGAAAATTAGAGCTAAATGTAAAGGTTGTTGTATTGGCTCAGAAGTGCAATCACATTTATAATTTTTTAAGTTTCCAAACAATTTATAGAAAAAAAAAAATCTAGAGATTTCCACTGTTGTGCTTTATAAGTGGAGTATCTCCCAGTACTGCAAGGATGGTGCTGGCATCCACTGCACTCTTACAGGTAAATGAGCCAAAAAATAGTCCAAGTTTGTTCATTCTTTTTTTTCTTTCATTTTCTCCTTCTTTTCCTCTATCTTTTTCCTTCCTTCCTTCCTTCCTTCCTTCCTTCCTTCCTTCCTTTCTTGACCAGGGGTTGAACTCAGGCCCTTGCACTTGCCAGGCAGGCACCTATTCTGCTGAGCTATTTTCCCAGCCCCTAATTTCTTCTGCACCATGAGAAAAGAATCACTAAGCATATACCTCACAGTAAATGGTAAGCAGCTATGTTTACTGAAAATCCCAGGATGGCAGCTGTAGGAACAAGTAGAAGGGCAGAGGGGGAAAAGGAAAACAGGAATCCTTGATAACTGAGGTCCCCCATATTTAGAGAGTAAGGCACCTCTAATCCAGGTATCTTCCACTGTGATTGGATACCTGACTCCAGATGCCCCGCATTCCACTTCTCACTGGTGTGGATAGCTGGCCACCTCAGGTATCACAACCTGTTAAGCTTAAACACCGATAATCATTAAGGTGGTGATGTGTTTATATTTTAATGAAAAAGGGGTCCCTCAATGTTATGGTTTATGTCTAGTTGTCCCCCCAAAGCCTCATGCAATCATGGGGTGTGGCTTCTATAGATTGAGACTTGATTCATGATCCCTGGAATTGTGTTTTAGTACTGATGGGATTATCAGTCTGAGTAAGGCTGAGACTATGGGTGTGGTCTAGGGTGGATATCCTAAGGCAGAGACCCTGAATGTAATATACAGAGAGACAAAGAGACAGACTAGAGCTGTTGCTCTCTGCTGCCCTGTTTGGTTGGCTACCTCTGACTCCATTTTGTTGCTGTTCCGCCACCATGAACTGGATGCTCTCTGCTCTGTTGCACTCATCCTTGGGCCAGCTGAATATGGACTGAAACCTCCACAAACTGTGAGCTAAATAAACCTTTCCTTCCTTCGAGTGTCGGGTACTTGTCCCAGCAACAAGCAAAAAGTAACTAAGACACTCATCTTCCCTGTTTCTAACTTTATAAAGCAGATTGGGCCCAGAGCAGTTAAAACCCAAAAGTTTGTGTCACCTGTTAGTACTCTGTTTTCCTCAGCAAGCACCACGACAAGATGGAGCTGGCTGAAAGTAGAAGTGGCCGGGCTGTGCCCGATGTCCCTCCTCCTCCATATGCTCTTCGCTTCTGCACTTGCCCTGGTCCTTCCTTGGCTGCCCCTCACTCTGCACATGTATTTTAGGTACTTTCATAGCTTTGAAAACCACTTACTTAAGATGTAACTTCTAAATCTTTGTCTCTAAGTATTCATTTTTTTCTTGAGCAATGTCTTTTCAAATGTAATATATCAAAACCACAGTTAACTGCCTTCCTGTCTTCCTTAGAACTCTAGGCTGTTTGAATTAAAACACAATACTAGCTGCATAAACAATACTTTATTTGTTCATATTAACCAAACCACAGCAGGGTGTAAACTAGCTCAGGATGCCTGCGACTACCAGGCACTGAAAGGTCACTAAAAATTTGTTTCTATCTTTCATACCTGTTTTTGTGTTAGCTTCACCTTTTCCCTAATGAAAAACAGCTATTTTTTTTACATATAACAGCATAACCACCATCTAGGTTGGCAACTTCTAGATTCATCATTAGAGTTCACTCAGTGACAATTTAAAATTCAGAAATGCTACATACTATGATTGAATCAGCCTGAATGAAGCATCCATCCTGGGTTTTGAATGGACAAGTAAAGAAACAACGTATCTGTGGAGCTGGCTACTTGGTAATATCATTTATATCTATATTATCAGTCATCATTTTTTCCTCAGGTTAGATCTCCAGAGCAAAGATCTGTTTGTGATACACAAACCTCACACAAGCAATGAGGTTTGTGATAAATAAAATATTAAAAAGATTCTTTTATCTAGCTGATCTGTCTTTTTGACAGTGTGGTACTGAAATCATCAAATACAATTGTATTACTGCTTATCTGTGTTTTCATGCCCAATAATATTTGTTTTATGTAGTTGAGTGTACTGGTATTTGTTGTACATATATTTATGGTTCTTATCTCTTCCTTATGGATTGTTTGCCTTTATGTCTTTGCTTGAATTTCACTTTCTCTGGAAATAGAATAGCTACCCCTGCTTTTTTCTGGGTTCCTGCCACATGGAGTATTGTTTTCCATCTTTATATTTTCAGTCTATGAATTTCTTTTTTAAAAAAATGTGTTTTCTTGTATGTAGTATATTGATCTCTGTTGCTTATCACTCTGCCATCTTGCCCTGCCTCTATCACGATTCTTTTTAAATAAATCATACAACTTTGTACACAAGTTTATTCAACAATGTCCTCATCTCTCTTCTCCCAAGGCATGAAGTTCACTTAGCTGCTTCTATGAGCCCAATCTCTGCTATAGATGGCAATTTTTTCATCAAGTCACAGCAAATACAACTTATGTGTACTGCCCCACAGAGTAGGGTGCAATTCCTGAAAAGCTAAGTATACCTTTTAGCATATTTTCTGTCTGTAGTTGTCATCTAATCCATGTGGATGTAGGAGGAAACTGAGAAGTGACAGTCTCGGTTCTACACCCCTGGCATCATTTCTCTTACTGGAATGGACTAGAATCTCCAAGGTCATCTGTCAAGAGGGAGAGCCAACATTTCTAAATAAACCACACCACTCTGAAAACACCCTCCATTTCTCCACTTAATCCTTGTCTTTGCATATTTTGCATACTAGCTTTTTGTTTACCTTCTACTTTGTGGGCCAAGTCTGACCCTACAGTGGAAGGTGTATGACTATGTCTTTTTGCAGAACTAGTCCCTTATTTGCTTTATCAAGTACTGAGAAATAAAAAGGGGAGCAGAAGCTTTTTCTCCCAAGAGGTTAAAGCTAGAAGGGACCTTGAGATGGGGGAACCAAGGCCCAAAAAGAGGTAACATGACCCATCCACAGAAGAACATGACCAGATTTCAGGCTGACATAACTATTTATTAAACCAACAAATACGAACTTAGATGTTTGAAACATTGGGATAGCTGCTACCAGAAACATAACCTGGCAGAACTTTATTACAACAGCAATGGTGAGACACCTTACAGGAGACTATGATAACCTAGATATTGCAAAGTATTAGTTGCTATTACTTCTGTTGCTTTGGTAGTGAACAGCTACATGGTCATTCCAAAACTATACTTTCCTTACCCACAACCCTGCCTGTAACCCAGACAGCAACAGTTGTCTGGGGAACTCAAGGGAATGGACTTTAAATTGCAGCCCTATTCTAGTTTACACTGTTGACCTTTCTCTGGCTGGGGTTTTCTCTCCTACATCTCAGGTTCCTTACATTTCTTGAAAGGTGAAGGGTGATATCTGACACTACAGCAGTGTTGGGTGACCTCCCAGGCCATCTGTGCCTTTGACCACGGCCCTGCAGAGGCCTTTCTCCTAGAACAGCCCATCTAGCAGAAATTATTGTAACTAAATATTGAGCAACTAGTCTATGTCACACAGACCCTCTGCCTCAGAATGCTCTCAATAGCATTAAAATGTAAGCAAACACAAGTTTAGAGAAGCTGGTTAACTTCTCCTTGGCTAACGTGGCAAGAAAATAGCAAATCAGGTTCTGTAAATAACATGCCCTGTAAATAACAGTGTACTGTTTCCATTACAGTACACTGATTTTTCTTTTAAAGTATAAATCTTACAACCTTCAAAAGGTTCATCATATTGAACATAGCACTATGTAACACTGAAATTTTGCTTGGAATGCATGTCACTCTTGTCTTTTTGATGTGTACTGCTCCCGCTGTAAACTCAGTTACTGTCATTCTCTCTCTCAAGAGTAGTAGTTGAAAATAAGAGACTGGGCCAAATACCATAGTCTTAACAGGCTACAATTTTCTATTTCCTTGAATTTCCAAATATCTGTGTAAAAATTGTGTAACTGCTTATATCACATTGTATGGAACATTATTAGAATATCAATGATGGTCAGAAAATATCAATTCCAAGCTAAGTCAAAGATATTTGATACTCAGAAAGCCAGTGATGATAAGCTCAAGTACCTATGCTATAGTGTAATAGTATCACAAAGCTTTTCTGCTGGAGGGTTAAGAATGTAAGTTAACAGACCAAAAACTGAAGAAAAAGAAGGACTATGAGGATAGCCAATATTTTGGCCCTAGCCCTTCAAGGTCAATAAGGACTCAGGATATAAGAGAACTTGTGCTGTAATATCCTATAACTCAAAGGTGTCCCAAATTTTCTGGTCAAGTAGATTATGGGACCTCAGAGGAAAAGGCTAAACGAACTATAGTGTGTCTAAGGAGAGTCACCCAGAGAAAAACATTCTCTCAGGCTTTCACAGAAAGCAAACTGGCCAAGAAATGGCTGTGAGTTATCCCGAAGACTGACACTAACCACAGTTCTACAAAGTACTGTATATGGTCCCAAAGTTAATCCTGAGGGGATCTGACCCTGGAAGATAAAAAAAATGAATGTTTTATTCTACAGGTCTTGCTTTGACTTGCCCTTAATCACCCAGAAAAAAAAAAAAAAAAAAAAAAAAAAGTTTAACTACAATGCATGAAACGCAGGGCTAGATTGGTGAGATGAGCTTTAGGAGGCTTAGATCAATAGCCTCCAACATTACAATCTTCACTGGTGGCCCACTGCAATTGCAGAACATTTGACTGTGTATGTATCTGCTTCCTCTTAGTCCAAAGAGAAGAATTTTCCTTTCTTTTCTTTTCTTTTTTCTTCTTAGCAACATCAATAGTGAGGTGGGTCATGCCCACACACTGTGCTCTGTAGAACTATTGTGAGGACAATATGCAATGTGCCAACTTTTAAAAAAAGAAAGGGGAAAAGAAAAAAAAAAGTAATGTTTATTGAAAGTGTTAATGTTTAATGGTTTGATCAATCTTATATACCTATATCTATTAATCTAAACTGATCTGATGATAAAAATATGTAATATAACTATTGTTAAATTTAAGCAATAAAAATATTAAATCATGAAAAAAATAAATAAAAGAAAATGAGAGACAAGAAAAAAAAAAGAAATTTTAATCCAGTTGTTTAGGTGACTTACAACTGTTCTTATTCTTAAGAGAAGCATAATATCATTTCATAGCTTGGCAGTATACAGCAGACAACAGGAAGTTGAGTTTATAACCATTCCACTGCTAAGTGTGGCCTAGTGTTATATTGTATACTATCTGGAGAAGTGAATTATAAGTTAACTCTTCAACTGGTAAAAAAAAAAAATCAGTGACAGAACAAGCTGAAATTTATTACTGGGTTCTATGCTATTGCTAAAATGTCAAATTGAAAATGTTATAAAATCACCGGCCTGTATACACTGCCTGATGGAAACCACGTTTCCCTCCCCACATATCTGGCTAAAGGCTTTTCAACAAAAGCATCAGCCCTAGGAATCAGCTTACACTAAAGTCAAACTAGAGAGAACTAGGTTGGAAGCAAATGGACGGGAGGGTTTCAAACAAAGTTAAGTGCATTTTCCTATCCACTCCTGGCAAATTGTTCTGCCAACAGCATATCTGGATCCACACTGTGAGTTTAAATCTTTTCGTTTAATCCTTTGTGAGATCCTGTAAAATCCAAAATAAAGCAACACTGCTGGCAGTGTTGAAAAGAGGTAACTGATTTGTGTGGCACCTATGGGCATTTTAGCCACTAGCTGATGTATTAAATATAAGTTAACAGTATTCCCAAGGTAAGGAACTTGGCTTGGAGAGGACAAAAGCATTTGTGTTTGTGAGGATATATTTTACCATCCAGTTAGTTGATGTTCAGTGAGAAAACCTGCCTTAGATCTTAATGTAATTGTCAGTAACACAGGAAACACAGAGAGTTGCTTACCCTCCTCAGGAGGTTTTCTCCACTTCTATGTGCATGTGCTGAAGGTTGTAGTTTAGCACTTTTGCAAGGAGAGTGGTTATTATTATTGAAAAAACATGATTTGAAAAGGAAAACAATGTTAATCTATATTTTGAGAGAGTTTTACCAAATATATTCTATTTATTATTAAAGGTTCATTAGTAAAAAAAAAAAAAAATAAAGTATAACTCTTAACAGCGTATTTAAGATGAAAAGTCATACTGCAAAGATCTCGCACCTATGGCCACACTAGTATAACAAAGTTACACTGAAAGATACAATGGGAATAGGCATCACAATGCACAGGGCTACACTTAGCTGTGACAGGGACACCTGACCTCAGGCACTCAGTTTTCCTTCTGGCACAGTGGCAAATATTTTATTTCACCTCAATTTTAAAGGACTAGTATAAAAATTATACCTTTAAAAACCATAATATAGGGACTATGGGGGTTGGCTCAATGGTACAATGTCTGCCTGGCAAGCGTGAGGTACTGAGTTTGACTCTCAGTAATGAAACAAACAAAAAGTCTGCAGTGTATCATGTCCAGTTCCTCAGACATAGGGAGAAGTATTTCAGAAACATGTGATTTTGATCTACCATAGATTGTGCACTTAAGATAGACTGGTACTCCTTCTTTTCTGAGACACTTTTTTAGCCCAGTCGGGCCTGGAGCTTGTGGCAATTCTCCTGCCTCAGCCTCCCAAGTGCTAAGATTACAGACATGCACCACATTGGAGATAATTTTAATAAAGGGCAGAGAGTATCACAACTCAAAAGTGCATCAGGTGTTCTTAGGGCTTAACTCTGGGACTGTAAGACCAGGTTATCTTACTTAATCTAGGGAAGAAGGCAAAACCTGGGGGCTCTGTAACTCAAGGATGATAAAAGCCATAGTCAGGAAGCATCACTGCAGGTGAACAGTATCAGAGAGGAATGTAAAGACACCAGGGCATTGAGGGGGCAAAGCAGGCTGATTAAAGAATGGCTCACTGGTAAAGGTTTTAGAATTCATAAACTCAGAATATTCCCAACAATTTTCTGCTGAATTAAATCTAATTTCATAGAGGAAAGAAAGGAAATATGTGTTACTATGTGACACTGTTGGTTAGGACGAACTTTCAACAAGATCCTAAAATGTTAGACTATATTACTATTGGGAAGAGGCACACTTTTCCTAGCAACTACCATTAAGTGGGATAAATGCCTGGCTAGGTGGATCTGAGCAGGGGTTTCCCACCTGATAACAGGGAAACTGACTAGATAATTTAGGGAGATAGGGTGGAGAAGTCCATTACCTGTTCTTTAAAATTCAAGGTCCAGCCAGATAGCTCAGTGGATTAAAGTGCCTGCTTAGGCAGATGCAGGGGCAGAGGGTTCCATCCTGGGTCAGTAGTGCTGGCCTGCCCCCAGAGCAAGCTGACACTGAGACTGCCACAGGTAGTGGTGGACATGCCTGTAACCCCAGCTCTTGAGAGGCTGGCAACAGAAGGATCACTATGAGTCTGGTCTACAGGTAGTGAGACCCTGTACAACCTGTCCTAAATTCATACAAAAAAATAAATAAAATAAAATTCAGATGCAAGATGCTGCCATCTAGTGGTGTCTCATGCTCCATAACACCTACCAGGCAGATACCAATCTTGTTCGAAAATTCGTCAGTCTGTCTTTTCCTCAGATCAAATACTCAGAAAAGAACTATACAGAAAATGCAATCAATATTAAATTATGTGTTGAATTATAATATCCTTTTGAGAGGAAGGTACGGGTAGGTAGTGCAGTACTACATGTAGGAATCCACTTGTTCTGCGTGGCTTTAGTAAGTAGGTAGACTTGGGTCTAAGATTTGTAATAATCTGGAAGAAAGACTACAAAATCAGGTGTAAATCAATTTTTTAACATGCAGCACAGCTTACAGCAGGATTTTTCTGTAGCTGGGAATATCCACACCTAGGCTACAGTACTTTGTGTGAAAGGTAAAAAAGGCATTTAAACTAACAGAACTATTGACTAGAATAATTTCTAAAAACCCTTCTAATGATCCTAGACATTGAATTTCCTGAAGGCAGGTTCTCACTATTGTATCCCACTGTTCTTATACGGAATAGACAGTGGTATTTTGTTAAATGAGTGGATACCCTGACCTACAGTTTCCACAGCGAAAGAAAACTTACATAAATGACAAGTAGGGAAAGAAAAGCTCCTGACATTCATAAAAAGTCTATATTGTTCACTGCTGAGACCACTCTGTTGAACCTGAACTATCTTGCTGAAAACCAGCCTCAGATAGGGTTACTCTGAGACTTCATAAAGAGGAGACAATGCAAGGCCACTTCACCATCTTGTCTAAGCACAGATGAAAATAAGGTCTGCTTCACCCACAGAACACCCTTTTCTCTAAGCTATAATGAGGACACATCTCCTTCACCAATCATACTTCATCCTCAGTCTTTCTAGAGCAACTTACAGATGTACCATCGGAGAATTGGGCCTGTTTTCCTGTAACTCCTAACCTAGAGTGAAATCAAGACTTCCTTGGCCTGCCCCTAACCACCAGACAAGCTAAATTCTATCGAAAAATAACATTCCTTTTAACAGAACACTCCATACTAGAAAGAGTGTGCTTGCTTGCTGTGGTAATAAATCCATTTGTTTAACTTGCGAGTTGCTTCCAGCAGTCTTGAGTTGAAAAACATTAATTAAGTAAACACTAAGAAAAAAAGGGGATGCCTCCAACTATATAATATTAATCCCATAATACCCGGGCGTGGTAGCACACACATCTAATTCCAGCATTTGGGAGGCTGAGGCAGGAGGATCAGTGTGAGTTCAAGACCAGCCTGGGCCACAAAAGTGAGCTCAAGGCCATCCTGAGCTGCATAGCGAGACCCTGTCTCAAAAAGACAAAAAAAAAAAAAAAAAAAAATTAATGCCATAATAACCCTGGCTTTGGAGGACTGTATTAGGTACAGAATTATTCCTAAAAGAGGAAGGGCCTTACACATTAATATATCTACTGACATATGCCGAAGCCAGTGCCACGTCACTTCACCCTTGCAGCTGCCTGCTGAGGTCAGCACATGACCACTGTTCCCCTGCTGCAAAGGAGGTAACAGTAGCACATTGCCAAGGTCAGTCAGGAGGTAAGTAAAGGATTTAGGAATCAACTTAGATATGCATCTCCAGAGCTCATGGTTTGATAAGTAGGGTTTCAAGGTAGAAGAGAGAAATGTGTGTATTGTGGGGAGTTTGACACAAGTATGAACCTCTCCACCCAACATCTCGACTCTCCTAGTATACTGCACAGATGTCTGCACAATCCCTATGCTCTCTCCACACATCCAGCCATGTAGGGATCTGGTTCCCCTGAGGCTGACCCTCAGGCCTGGTGCAGAGTTTAGAGGCAAGACATCTTGAGGCAAGTCACTCTGAGCCCTAATGATTAAAAAAAGTCCAACATGGCTTTATTTGTAACTTTTCTCACTTTCCCCCACCCCAAAGCCTGACATGGCACAGATGGGTGTGGCCAGAGGGACATAACCATCTTTCACCTGACACTTATTGTTCTCTCCATCTCCATGACTGAATGTTCCTTCCCAGAAAAGCCTGCCTTCTGCCTCCTTGAACAGGCACTCAAGGTGAACGTTCCTGTTTGTAAAGCCTTCCCTCTCTCATCCCTGACAGACCTCATGAACCATGACAGTAGAGCTGCATTTGACTTGTTCACTGCCTGGCATAGGGGAACTCAGAGCAGCAACCACAAGAGGATCAGAGGACTAATCAGTAGCAGGATTTCAGGGAGAGCCAGAAAAACCCTTTTCTTCCTACTCTGAGGTTTTGCTTCTTTTGACTTAATGCACAACTATATTTTCTTGACCCAAACTCAAGTTCTTTCTCTGTCAGGTCAGATGTTGCCTGGAGATATCCAGCTGTGCTCTTTTCTCTGAAGGAGTCTTACAAGTCCTTCATCAATTTCACTTTCCCTTTCTGGTGAGTTATCCAAAGATCACACGATTCAAATAGCAAAGCCAGGAACAGAACACCCACCAACTAGCTCCCAGAGTGGTACTTGAACTCAAAGGAACAATTCAGGGAAAAAGCTTTTAACTGCTAGATCTCTAAGAGCTTATAACACTTGTGACTTCCCTGTGACATGGGAGATATGACAGCAAGATAAGCTTTCCAGGAAGAAGTATTTTTAAAAATGAACAGAAAAGTACAATGAATACTGCCAAAACCATTTGAATTAAACTCTGGACTATGGCTCCTTCAAAGCTACATTAAAATTCACATAGGTCACAGAGTCAGAAGCAGCACACTGCAGAGGACCTGTCAGAGCTAAGAAACTGCAGAAAACACCACTACTGTCTGGCATAAAATCAGTGTTCCAATTTCAAGAGAAACTGCCTCAAAGTGAGTAAGACCAGTGCTAAATTCTTAGAAACAGCCATCCAGCCAAAAAGTTCGTGTGAAAGCCAAGTTCTTAGCCTGTAGTGCTAAGAATAAAAGCCAAGCAATTAAAGCTGAGGAAATGGATTACATAATCATACAAAAGGCTTAGGTCAGTTACAGCAATGGCTTCACTGAGTGTTTCGAGTTCCTAAGCTATCTTTACCTGGATGATCAACTGCATTATTTAGCATGGAGAGCGGCAGGGAGAGAAGTGAGAGACTACCTGAGCTCTTTCTCCATCCCACCTTTCACCTCATGTCTTCAGAAAAGATCCAAACTACTGTTGGAACACAAACCCTTAAGTTCTAGATCTTTCAGGCTCACCTCTCCCTGTACACATCACTCATACCAACCAGCTGTCCTTGAAATCACTGCATACTTAGTATGTCTTTGAAATGGTTTCTTCTGTGTTGACCCAAGCAGCATCAAAAAATTACCTAGAGAAGTGGAGGAAACTATTGTCTTACTAAAGCACCTTCTAACAGTATAAATGGATAAAAAGAAATAAAATTCCTTTGCTAAAGTTGCTATTCAAAAGTAATTTTTGCTGAGCACATTGGCAAAGGTTTGTACTTCCCAGTATAGGACGTTAAAGCCAGAAGACTGCTGGAACCTAAGAGTTCCAGCCCTATTTCTTAAGAAATAATTTTTTCACACTGCTTTTTTCCCCCTTTCTTTGCTATTTTTCACTTCTTCTTTTTCTTTTCTAAGAATATAATTTCATCTAGAAATTGACTACCTAAGGAAAAGAAAATATTTATTTAAAAACAAATAAAACATCTTCCTTTAAGGAAAAATGAAAATCTGGGGACTGAGGAGCTACTAGGGCCACTGCAAGGCTATTTCTGAGATTATTTCTGGCACATGAGAGGTGATTTCAGCTCTGTGAATGGCCTATGAACAAAGTCTATAAGGATATTGTACTTCCCAAAGCTGAATTTTATCATGCATATTAATAATTAGCTCAACACTTAAATACACCGAGACATGACTTAATGAGCCAATATGTTGTATTCACAGGTAATTTTGAAACATTTTGTCCCTTATTTCTCAGCTCCATATTTAATTTAACATATTCTTTGATTTTCCTCTCCTATCAATAGAAATTTCAAGATTAAATGCAGTGTTTAACTTATGTCAATAGTAATGGCTAAGAATGGAAGGGACAGGGAAGTATGTTTCCTGAATGAGCATGGGCAAACACTCCAGTACCCTCCAAGAGCAAGGGGCTTGCAGGAATCTGGTCTTGAGCTGACTTGGGAGTTCTCAAAAGCAGAAAGTGGGTACAATATTCTCCAAGGTTATTTGGTCAGCAGTTCATGAACCAACTAAGAGCAAGGGACTTCACCTGTACACAAAGAGGCACAGAAGCACTTACAGGGGTGTCCATTAAACGTGAGCTGCAAACTTAGGTTCAAATAAAATGATGCAAGGTGGAGATGAGACACAGAAATCACAGAAATAAGAATGTGGCAGGCACATACAGACAATCAAGACTTGCTACAGAGCTTTAATCACCAAGTGTAAAAACAATATATTCATTTATTTAAAATGGCTCCAGATCCTTTATCATCTTTACCATCAATGGTCTACAAATGAAAGGACATAATAAACAAGACCTTCCTGCTCATATCAATGTGTTTTTTAAAAACGTATATTTTATTCTGAGGCTCCCAAAGAGGAAAAAAAGTCATTATCCGCTGAATTTATTCAGTGTAGAGTTTTAAAAATCATTTATCATTTTTTTAAAATCATTTATCATTAATTTGGAATAACTTCTCTTCACTCTCCTCATATACACTTCACAATGACCAGAGAAAAAACAGTAAATGGCTTACCCAGTCTTACTACAAACTGGTAACATGTTTTAGCTCAACTTAATGACCAAAACAAAGATAATTTTAACATCAATTAACTTTATACCATCATATCTTAAAATATGTATCAAAATCAGTTCTTACAAAAAGGAAGTTAGCAGTCCATTCTCAGACATGAACAATACTACAGCACTTTCTAACAATAGCTACTGTAGTATATTCTATTTACTTCATATCAATGCACTACACAGGCTCAGACTTCACAGACTGCCTTATAAATACTGAACTGTGGGTTCTTGGTCACCGTGAGTTCAGCTCTGCATGTGTCTAAAAGAAGAACATCTCCCCAGTACTCCAATAGTTATTCAAGTGCTGAGCAAGATGTCCCTGCTACATTGGGCAGGGGTAGGATAGGTGTGGGGGACAGTCATATTAAAAGGGCAACTGTTTCAACAAACAAAACAAAAAAAGATTCTGAAAATCTGAATCCCTAATGTACCCAACATTGTGTTTTGCACACTAGTCTCTAGCCATGCTCTGCTGCCTTTCTCCGTGATCTGCACATCTGTAAGATGTGCTCTTTCAATTATCCCCATCATTTCATCTCAACAGGAATGGATCTACACACCTGAATAAGGAAATCCTTGTTGCTACTTTGTTTCAAAGTATTGTACAAACAATTTCCTGTCTACAGTTTATTTACTTTCTTTTTTTTTGGGGGGGGGGCTTGGGTTTGAACTCACAACCTTGCACTTGCCAGACAGGCACTTGTGCCAGGGAGCTATCTCCCCACCCCTACAGTTTATTTACTTTCTACTGCACCATTACATGTATTCTGGGCTACAAGAAAGTCTAATCGATTTGGCACTTAGAGTTACTATGACCAATTCTATTCTATACTCACTTTCATTTCTAAATGTCTCTTCAATTTTAGTGGTTGAATACAACAATATGGGCATGGACATTTTCTAGAAGCTAAGTTGTGCTTACTAACTTTCTGTCAAAATCAAGTAAGGATACTGGAAAAATAATTCAGTACCATGAATAAATAGAAAAACATTTTCTGAGAAAGTTGTGATACAAATGTTCTCTCAGAGAGAATCATGGAAAAAAATCAATGCTGAAAAGACCCTTAGTAATCATCTGAACAATTTCTCGTCTTTCTTCAACCTTTGTACAAGATTCTGTCAAAGTTGTCTAGTCTCTGCTAGAAACTTACAGGTAGTATGCTGGTCCAACACTGCTTATTCTCTCTTACACAGAGCAACAAAACAGATGGTAAATGGACTTCCACTAAATACAATAATGAATTCTACCTAACTATTCAAGAGTTAGAAGGTGCCTGTTGCTGCTTAAAAGGATAAATAACATTGTTCTGAGCATTATATATTTTCTGCAATCATTCAAAATGGAGAAATGTGAATTTTCAAAGTCACTGTTGATTAACTGTCAATGTTGCAGGGAGCAGATCACAACACTTTAGAATTAATCACTATAAGGACTCTGAAACAAAGGGAAAACAAATATTTTAAACAATAAATCGTGCACTTGGAGGACAAAATAGCCACTTTGCACACCAAGTCTTAGTGTAAGAACTGGAGAACCCCAATGGGTGAACCATGGATAAATCAGTCTGAAGTAGATGTCTCTTCAGACACAGGAGACCAAAGAGAAAGAACTCATCTAAGGCTACAGCTTATGGTCCTAAGGCAACAGGAAGCAGAACTCTCTATCTTCACTGTCTCCTTGTTGGGTAGCACTGCAAATAACATCCTTACTTCTTATTTCTCTCACAGGGCCCAAACTGCTTCAGGGGTTATATCTCTCGTTCAAAGACCAACCAAACAATAAGTTAATTGGTGGCCAACAACACCAGAATTCAGTTTATAAAGGATCAGTTTCTCTAAATTTTAATTTTCTGAATATATACTGTAGTTAAGTTCATTTGCACTAAAAGCATTGATCTCCAGACATGTAAAATCTAAAGATTGTATAATCATGGTAATTGAGTCTCAGCTGATTTGATTTTTTTTTTTATCTCACCCTTATGTGTTAGAATGGCAATGGTATTAATTTTTAATAGGAAAGACTCTATAAGTAACAGAAAAAACAAAGCAACCGAAAACCAACCTTTTAGTCAGTATGTCTTTTTATGTGCAAGCTACTTTTTTGATGTCTGATTCAAAAGTATCAGATAATTAATAGTTAGTAGCTAGATGACAGGATTTTGCAAGTCCTGAAAAAAAGAATGAAGCTCCCTTGACCACTGAGAACCGGAAGTGAAGTCAATGAAAGTCTATCAAGTACTCAGGGTAGATTTGGTTGGCATCAAAAACCACAAAAATCTTTGGATTCCAGGTATCATCCACACAACTGTCATATAAATTCACATAGCTCCCATCTTTGGAAGGGGGTCGCATGTATTTGGAATCTCCATTTATGTAATCTCCAATTAGCACCCGAGCAAGAAACATAGATTTGTATGCTCTAAACAGATGCCGCTGTGGTAGGCTGACACCATGAATCTGGAATGTGTTTCCGTGCTTTATGTCATCTTTGCAGAAGCGGCTGGAGTAAGCAGCATCTCTAGCAAAATAGGTTCCTTGAACAAAAAGGACCAAAGAGAGCTGAGATTACTCCTAAGAACATAGCAAACACAAGCAAAAACATTCTGTCAGGAGAACTGACACATGGAGCCATAACAAAAACAGGTGAGGACTCTCCTCATTCATAGATTCTAAGAAGAAGCGAAATCTATTTGTAGGGGAAAGCTGTAGTACAGACCACCTAGCCCAGGCATAGACTTGTTGGCATAACTGAGGTCTTTCCAGTACACTTCCATACCTCCACCTTGCTCTAGATACCATACTTCTGCTTTAGGAGGAATGTCCCAAAGAAACTAAATAAGTACAACACATAAAAATGGTTTCAGAATTAAAAGTGTGACAGGATCTGAATTTTGTTGTTGTTACTGCCTTGGTCACTAGGGGGTTGAGGACCTGTATTTTACTGTGTGGCCCTCCTTACTATTTCTGTTTCTGTTTAAAGTTGCCTCCCTTTCCCTTGTCCAATATCCATCAGAGCTCTGGAAAGTACAAGGAAAACTTTAGTTCGCAGAGATGAATTAAAGCCAGAAGAAGTCATCCTTCCTTCCTTCCTTCCTTCCTTCCTTCCTTCCTTCCTTCCTTCCTTCCTTTTCCTTTTCCTTTGCAGTGCTGAGGACTGAACTCAGGCCCTTATCATTTATTCTACTGAGCTATTTCCCTGGGCCCCAGAAGTCATATTTCTATCATACAGGTTAACAACCCAATAACAATCCTGGAAATAATGGAACTTTATATCCTAGAAAAGATTCCAGGAAAATATGAAGCTGTTCTTATGGTTTAGCTCTTACTTGTTGCTTTTGGGCCATGCTAAAGCAGGTGGTGAAAGCAGGGGCTGCCTAGTGGAACAAGTTCCCTTCATGGCAGTTGGGAAATGAGAAGAGAGGAAGATGAGGGCCCCATCCTTTTAAAAGTGCATCCCCAGTATGCAAGACCTCTCATGAGGCCCTTCCTTCTAAAGGTTTCACTGTCTTCCGTAGCATCAGGCTGGGGTCAAGCCTGCACTGATCTTGGGGGGACAAGTAAGATCTAAACCATAACAACAGTTTCATACTTTCCTGGAATCCTTTCCAGGATATAAAGGAGTATTTTCATGAGTTCACTGCCTACAATGAAAATTCAATAAAGTAGCCCACTCTTTGGAAATGCACTGTTCAGGAAATACCTACTCTAACCAATTTTGTAAAAGAACATCAAAGTCCCGTCTTCATCCAATATAGTATGGATGGGATTTATGTAAGGACTGGAAGAACAAACATTTAATCCGTTACCTCCCTCATCTCTTTCCTTAATTGCTTGTGGGGATAAACTGAACAATTTGAACTTTCACAGTACTACAACAGGGGAGGTCTCTAACCTCCCATATATACCTTATTGCCCATTAATAGTCTAACCTATAATTTTCTTTAAAACAAAATAAAAAGACTTATACTGGTGCACAACATAATTAACATATTATATTACCCTTTATATAGTGCCAGAAAGTAGTATAATGTATAGGCTTATACACAGAAAAGATTTACACATGAAAATTAAATCTAATGCAAAATTCTCTAACATGGACAAGCTCCATTTCAGTGACTGGGATTTGGGGGCTACTTAATCTGGCACAAGTGGCACAGTCTCACTTCATCCTCTGTGCACAAAAGCTGACTTTTTTTGTGGCTCAAAAACTCTGAGTGCATACTTACAGCCTAATAATATATAATTTGATAATATGGTAATAATATATAATTTGATATATATTTGATAATAATAATTATTATCAAATCTCTGCACTAGAAAACAATCGATGATTTTAAAAGAGACAAAACTCTCTTTGGGCTCAACTGAGACCTAAAATTCTGATAATTACCTTTTCCAAATAGAGCGCCATGTATACCATTTATTCTCCAATCAAAGTTATGAATGCAAATTGCTTCCACAAATTCACTGCTGGTACCATGAAATAGCATTTGCTCATTAATCTGAGGGATGCCTCGTTTTTTCTTGAGCTGAGCTTTTTTCCTAAAAACAATACACACAGACACAATAGCACACACAGAAATATACCATAAGTAGCATTTACTAATATATTAAAAAGCAAAGTTCAACAGGAAGTATAAAAATAAATATTTTTTAATATAAGTCATAAGTAGTTACAGAAATTCTGGAATACAAATATTTTTGGATCCTCTTGGACCACACATAATTCTTTACCAAAAATTATTAGTCAACATTGAACAAAGGTTGAAATGTACACTACAAAGGGCTTGGGGATGTATCTCATGGCAGAGCAGTGATCCAGCATGTGCCCTGTTTGGTTGTCAGTATCAAGGGAAAAGAAAAAAGCAATCTTATCAACAAGTACAGATATCCCAGATTATGCCTGTAACAGTGAAAGTAACTGACTACCTAGACCAGGTAGGTTTATACATGCCTATAAATGAAACTACAAACAGTACAAAATTCACAGAACCTATAGACAATGAATTATCTTATTCTTTTTATCTCTAGCGATAACAAAATTTTGGTTGATTTTAATTAAGTGAATTTTGGTCTGAAAAACATTAAACCATCTAACGTAACACTCTTTCCAATGGAGAAATCTCTTCAACTCATAAAGGATTTGGGGACTGATTTTAATTTAGGACTGACAATATCAGAAAAAAATGAGTGTAAAATTCATAAAAATATAATTATATATTTGCATATAAAATTAAAAAGAAATGAACAAGATTTGTGTGTATTACCACAGTAAATCTAGAATACAATGCTAAGTGTACAAAGAATCTTGTAAAAACAAACATCTGTCAAAATAATGCATTTACTGTATAGATATGCATACACAAGTAATAAAAAGTAAAAAACATAGAAAGGCAGGCACTGCATCAATTTAGGAGGAAAAGAGTAGAATGGGCTGACATAAGCACTTTGCTTGTATCTTTAGTGTTTTATGTCTTTAAAATCACGATGCTAAGATGAAGAAATTGTGCCTAAGTCTGATCAGTAGGTACACTTACCTTCTCACCAGAATATTTCATAAAGAAGAGTCAGAAATAATCCCTTTCTCTTGCATTTCTAAGACTTAACTACTAACGGCCTGCTTCAGCCCATTCCAGCACTGCTACAGCCTGGATGTAAATGTCTCTCTAAAGCCCTACATGGTTATAGGTAGGGCTTTTCAGAGCTGTCCAGATCATGGTGTATGAGTATGGATTAAGAGTCTGTGGTAAATGGGTTTCTGGGTGTGAGTCGCACCAATCAATAAGCTTGCAGGCTGGATGGAATACAGAGGGAAAGATGGTAGCCAGGCTTGCTGCCTGCTATCTGTCCTGCCATGGACTGTTCCTCTTCTGCTGTGCCACCTTGTCTTGGAGCTGGGTGACGACAGACTGAAACTTCTACAAACTATGAGCTAAAACAAACCTTTGCTCTATTTGTAGATGACAGGAAATTTGTTCCTGTAATGGGGTAATAACTAAGATTAACTAAATGTTAAAGGCTCTTCTGTGCTGGACAATCCATCGGTAATTCTTAGAAAGTATGTGCATCCCAACAGTGAACCAAAATCCATCTTCCTATTATTCCTGCTATTCCTATTATTCCTATTGGTCTTTGTCATTATTTCTCAAACACTGAATAATTCAAAACATTCTTTCACTCAAACAACTCTGTAAATACCCAGAAATATCTCAGAATGCCTTGCAAGCTTTCTCCTCTGGGATAAGTCTACAACATCCCCTCCACCATTCTTCACATGGCATGGTTTCCTTTCTACACTGGACTGTCTTTAGTTAACAGGGATCTGGTTACTGGGTTTTGTGACAGTGAAATCTAGTACTGACAGTATGTGCAGCCAATCAGCATTCCTGGCCCTCTTCAGACCACATCTTCTCCTCTTGCTACTCTGTACAATTAATTAAGAAACTAAGTGCTACAAAATTACTTCAGTTAAGCTTCATTTAATACCTAAGTCTAGAAAGCAGTTATATCATTTTCTTTTTCAGAACCTTATGTTCTTTTTCAGAACTACCTCAACTTATTTTTTAATAAGGCACATCTGTTCCTTTCATAACTAAGAAAAAAACTTAGAAAAAGTAGTATTTGTTTTGACTCACTTCCAATCTTCCAAGTGCTTCTGGACCACTAACAAAATAAGCTATGCTTTCTAATTTTGAATCTTTTGCAATGGTGATAAGCAAGCCTTCTTATTTCACTCACATTTTTGCTATAAATACTGAAGAACTCAAAGGAAAAAGTATGCATGCCATTGAAGTTAATCTTTGCATAAGACCTCTACTAATTTTAATTGGGTGTGGAAGTGCACACCTGTAATCCCAACACTCAAGAGCTTGCAATAGGAAGAATGTGATGAGCTCCAGGGAAGCCTGGGCTACATAGTAAATTCAAGGCCAGCCTACATTACAGAGCAAAACCCTATCTTAAACAACACACAAATAAATAAAACAAAACAACAACAACAACAAAATGACTTCTAATTTTTCTTTGTACCAATGCCTTGCATACACTGTCTTCATTATATGATGCTTTCTCAAGTACTTTGTAGGAATCAAGTCAGACTGTCCAAGGGGCTTTGCTACCTGCCACTAAAGTAACCCTATCAGTTAGTGAGGTATCAATGAATCCATACCATTTTTTCTTTGTTTTTTGAAGTACACATTTGTTTAATATGTAAGGTCTATGAGCAGTAAGACTAGAATTGGAAAATCAGGAAGTCCACTTGTCACTACATTTCAGGCACAGATTAAAATGAGTATAGCTTTGAAAAGTCACTTAAAAAGTCTGGAGAGTAGGGATTAATGGCAATGCAGCTGCTTGCCCATGGACTGGACAGAGCACATACACAAGTCAGAGGCAAGATGGGGCAGAGTGGCTAAAGCTTTGCATCCCCCAGCAAGCTTTATTGTAATGCCCCAACTAAGGCACCTATGAAATGTGGACACTCACAGACTGCCTTTTTGTATTCCAGCAAAGCCAGAGTTGAGTTGCAGGGCCTCTTGAACTTCACTTAAACCTGCAAAGAAAGAGGACTACACTAAATTCTTCATAGCCCTGCCCATCTGTGGCCAAATCCACAATTATTTCTACACTTACTGAAAATACTACAGCATTCACTTCTCAAAGATGTCTCAGAATTATTTATCCTCTTAGGGAGCAGAGTGCCAAAAACAGCACACTTTATACCACATATTTTGCACCAGAGAGGGAGAGCTTCTGGACAGAAGCAAACATCCCTAGGTCTAAACCAGAAATGGCGAACCTATAGCACATGTTGCACAGCAAGGTCTGAAAGATTCTTTGTCTCTGGTTTAGACTATGAGCTTCCATCCTGGGTGGATATCAGAAACATCTATAGGTCTTCCCATGGATAGGAAATGCAGATCTCAGAAGCTCTGACCCAGTGCATCTGGGGTGGCTGGCGCACACCTAAGTGCTGAGGAGGTGACTCTGACATGCAGCCAGGTGTGAGAATCTCTGAAGCACCTACATCCACATTTTCAGTAAGACAGCAGCTTTCACTTTCCAACCAGGGATCACTCCAACTATGTCTCCTATCTGCTCTTACATGTGTGCTGCACAAGTAAATCATATAAAATTCCTCATTGTTCCTACCAGAAAGGCACATCTCCCAACAAACTCTACCTTACTCATGGAAATCCTCCAGTTCCCAAGCTAGTCCTCTCCCCATTTCCAATAGCGGCCATTTCAACTTCAACTCTTCCCTTTCTTCTTTCTTTCTTTACTGTTCCTCCCTGATACTTCCTTTTATGCAGATGGCTTCATTTTGCATTTCACCATAGAAACTGAAGGTATTAGTGATTAGCAATGCCACCCCTAGTTCCTCTCCTCTAATAATTCTCACTTATTTATACATGGAGCTGGACATTCTGTCAACCTCCTTTTTCACACATTCTGTGACTCTTTGGAAGACTCAGTCCATCAAGTATTCTTCCCTTTTTTCTCCTCTCTTGTAACTCTTCCTCCACATAGATTTCCCTTCTCTAGTGCCTTGGAAATCAATATGGAGATTCTTCAAAAAACTAAAAATGGACATTTTATTTGACCTGGCATATCTCTCCTAGGTATATTCCCGCAAAACTTCCTACTATAGTGATCCATGCACACACAAGTTTCTAGCAGCACAATTCACAACAGATAAGCTCTAGAAACAGCCTCAATGCCTATAAGAATGGGTAAAGAAAATGTGTTATATGTATGCAATGAAATTTTATTCAGCCATGAAGAAAAAAAGTCATGTCATTTGCAAAACAGCAGATGCATCTTGAGAGTACTTACATTTTAAGCAAGATAAGGCAGACAGAAAGTTACATACCACATAGTTTCTCTTATATGAGAAACTCAAAATAAGTAAAAGAGTAAAACAAAAACTCTTTGAAGATGAGAAAGGTATCAGGGGAAGAGCGACGGGAGAAGGCTGTCCTCACATGACAATCTAATGTTGCCAATTATCAACAAATGTACCCTGGTGGGCAAAATCCCTCCCAAATGGGAACCATTACTTCAAAACTTTCCCCACAGTATGGTCCAATGAATTATTTTTCTAAAGCACAAACTAGGTTAGCTATTCTCTTGTTTAAAGTTGCCAGGCATGGTGGCACATACCCACAAACCCATAAGAGGCTGACGCAAGAAGATTACAAGTTTGAGGCCAGCTGGAGCTAAACAGTAAGTCAAAGGTCAGCATAGACCACACAGTGACAGGCTGTCTCAAAGCAAGTACACAAGCAAACCAACTACAAATGTGAGTCTCTTAGTTCAGTTTATACAGGGCTATGTCACTGGCACCTGCTAACTTACTCACTTCCACTCTGGATCAGTTTCACTCAATCCAATGAAAGCCACTGCACAAAACTATACTGCCATCCTGGAGAGTGACAGGGAGCCACCCTATGTGCTGCCTCCTGACTAATGTTCTAGCCTCCTTACTCATAGTTCAGTTTGTTTCTGTCACATTTGAAATTTCATTTTCTTATTTCCTCCATATATCTAAACTTTGGCCCCAATGCTCACATTGCATAAGATGCCGTATCTCTATCCTGCTGCGTCTGGCTGAAATGACATTTGCTTTTGGAAGCACTTTTTCACATGCCTAGCCAATACACACACCCCATTTTAGTGGACAAGAGTGGGTGGATATCCTCCCTTTAGTGATTGCACTGCTCACTCATTCAATTCTGGCAGCAGTGGCCTGGCTCCTTGTAGAACTGATAGCCATGTCCACCATCATAGCCGAGGTGCCCTGAATAGTGCCTGTCACAAAGCAGGCAGAAGCAAAGGGAGGAAGGCAGGCTTAAGGAATATGAGGTGATTCCTGGTGGATTCACATGGGCTTGCCTGCCTGTATGATGAGTCACAGCTCACATGACAGTAACTTCTATTGTTTTGGTTCATGGGGGAGATGTCAGACTGTCCTTACAATGAGACTTGGCATTTTGCAAGGTCATGGCAGGTGTCAGGTTCATTTACTGCCAGATTTCCACAAGTTCACATGACATGAAATCAGGAAGAGCATTGCTAGAGTTCAACTGCTTCCAATGAGATCTTTAGTATAAAATATTTTAGGGATTCTGAGATACACTCTTACCATTAGACTTTTACTAAGAATTCAAATTATGAAGAAAACAAACATAAACTCCACTTCAGAGGCCTGATTTAGAATAATGAATTAGGGCTAAGGATGTAACTAAGTGGTAGCACTTTTGCCTGGCCTTGGGTTTACTCCTAAAAAAAAAAAAAAAAAAAAAAAGACAATGAATGCATGGGTTATGTTGGTGCATACCTATAACTCCAGCCACTTGGGAGGCTGAGGCAAAAAGGAAGATTGTAAATTTGAGGCCATTCTAGGCAATTTATTGAGAACCCATCTCAAAAAAGAAAAAAAGGGGGGCAGGAAGCTCAGCATTGCTCAGATTCAATTCACAGTACCTCCCAAAACAAAAATTACAATTTTATCAACTCATTTTAGAAATAGATGGTTTTCACCAAAATATAAAACCAAATCAAAGTGAGCACAAAAGGCTTCTCAATTCCTCTGTAAGAGAAACATCTAAATAAAACTGAATGAAACTTTATAAGCCCAGTTAAATTTAGTTAGTATAAAAAAGCTGAGTTGATTTGGTCTAAAGTCACTATATAATAAAAATCACATGCTGAAAGCTCCTTCTTTTTGTATATAATATTATGAGACTAAAATCTGTAACATAGGGCTGGTGAGATAGCTTAGTAGAATAAGTGCTTGCCTAGCAGTGCAAGGTCCTGAGTTCAAGCCTGGTACCACGAATGAATGAATGAACGAATGAATGAATGAATGAATGAATGAATCTACAACATATTAAAGCCATATTAGCTAGTCAAAACCATCAAAGAATCTCACGTATCATTATCAATTGAAATATAATCTTATTCTCAAATATATGAAAAGGAAACGAGCTGAGATTTGCCTTAAAATATTTTAGTAACAACAGTAACAAAAAAGGAGATAGAGGGCCAGGGAGATAGCTCAGTGCAATAAATGCTTGCCTGGTAAGTGCAAGGTCTTGAGTTCAATCCCTGGTACCAAAAAGAAAAAAAAAAGGAGATAGATAATATCTACAGATAAATTTTGATAAATGTTGAAGCAGGATCAGCACAGGCGGTACAATATATTACCTCCACCTATTTAAAAAAAGTTTTAAAATAAAAACTTATAAGTCATTTTAAAATAAAATTACAAATAAAAATCTCATCTATAAAAATTAATATCTCAGACAGTTATTTATTTATTTTTTTTTTAATTTCTATTTTTTTTTATTTTTTCAGGAGAGTATAACGGGGTATACACTTTTTTTTTTTTTAATTTTTTTTCCAATTCTTTTATTGTTTAAATTTAACAATGGTTATATTACATATTTTCATCATCGGATCAGTTTATTTTTTTTATTTATTTTTTTTTTAAAGAATTTTTTATTTTATTTATTTATGTTTTTCTTGTTTCATAACCTTTACTTGCTTATTCACTCATTTTTATGGCTGGCTCAGCCCGCGCCCTGACGGCAGGGCTGGCGCAGCATGTGGTGCCGGGGATCGAACCACGGTCCCTGAAGCCGCCCAAGCTTTCCCAAGCAGGCGCTTTAGACCAGTGAGCCATCCCGCTGGGCCCCATCATCGGATCAGTTTAGATTAATACATATAGGTATATAAGATTGATCAAACAACTAAACATTAACCTTTCTAAATCCACATTACTTTTTTTTTTTTTTTT
>PVJA010019065.1:0-38964 GCA_004027025.1 Myocastor coypus
CTCCCTCCCTCCCCCTCCCTCAACTGGGAAACATAATGGAATAAAAATGGGGGGTGAACAGATAGAAGAAAAACAGATAAAACATTTTCTATTGGTTTGGACACGTGACTATCTTCCACAACCTCTAGGATTAAGGAGCAGAGCTCAAACCAAGATGTGTATGTATCTGCTCGAGGTCTAAGGTGCAGTCCACCCCTAGAGTGGTGCTGGATGCAGAAATCCACATACAGTGAGGACAGGGCACCAATATGACCTTCCAGTGCTGTGTAACTCGGGCTGCACCTGGCCTGTGACCGCTGGACCTGCGTCCATGTTGACCAGCCCCAGCCCCTCAGCCGGACTCCCTTCCACCTGCTGTCCAGCTGCTGGCCTTCTCGCATGGCTGTCCTTCCCTCATCCACCTTGGGGACTTGACAGTGTGGAGCATGGCTTGGAGCCAAGGAGCTGCTCTGGGATCCAGGCTTGAATGCTGAGCCCTTTCTTAGGATGGTGTCTGCCGGCTCTTGTTCTGAACTTAGGGCAACAGGTGCTGGCCAGAGATCACTCACCAACTGTTAACTGTGGAAGACCACTCTGGAACCCGTGTCCTGAGTTTTTTCCTTGCAGGTTCCAATTGCTGCTGAACCTTCCAGATCCTTCCCTCTCAGTGGATCTTTCCCCAGCTTCTATGTGTCGCATCCTTGAGTCAGCCATGTTGAGTCTGTCATTCCCGACTTTTATCTTGTGCAAAATCAGGTCCGTTGTTTGGCTGGCACTTCTGCTGTCCCATACAGAGGGGAAGCAACATAGAGCCAGTTCTAAGTTGTCAGTGGCTGAGCCAAGGTGTGGAATCCATAGTTTTGGAGTTGGCTGGTGATGGACTCACTGGTCTGAGCATTCTGTCAGGGTGGGGCCTAGTTATTATTTTTAAAGGGCCAGCAAGATTTTGAATCAGTAAGAAGTGCCTTTTTCTATTTCTTCCAGGTATTTTCTTTCCTTCTGTGTGCCTGAGAATGTAGAACAGTCTGTTTTTCTGTGCTTGGAGGAGGGAATCTGCTTATCAAAGCAAAGATGGTCCAGCTCTAGCTGCTTTGAATTTAAGTGTCCTGGCTTTTTTGGCTGCAGGTGTGGAGGCTTAGGGGAGTTACTTGAGTTCATTCTTTCTTTTTTTGTCTTTTCCCTGTATCCCTGACAGAGTACAGTCGCTTTGAATCGAAGATACATGACTTGCGAGAGCAAATGATGAATAGCAGCATGAGTTCTGGGTCTGGGTCCCTCCGAACAAGTGAGAAGAGATCCTTATATGTCAGGTAAGTTGCCCTTCTGAGGACTGGGCGTGGTACTGGGTGAAGGCTAGCCCAGCCCTTCTTGTTTAACTTGTGGCCTAAGGAGTGTGTAGTCCCAGTGCTAAAATAAGTCTTTGCACCGTGTGCTCAGGTTGTATATTTTATGGTCACTATCTCTTTCCTTTTCTGAGCTGGCTTCTTCCTTTTGCTCATGAATGACTCAGTATGGGAAAATATGTTTGCTCTAATTGTAAAGATTGTTGGGTGATTATTGCTAGTCAGCCTCCAAATAACATTTGAATGTTCAAAGTACAGTACTTTGCTTGCAATCTGTGCTTTGAGGGGGAAGACCTGCTCCCTCCCTCCCTGTGCATGTATGCATATTAGACATTAGGATTTGTATCTGAGCATATCATTGCAGAGTTCTGGTATGGTATATTTTGGGAGACCAAAGAACTGACAGGTTGGTGCATTCTGGGTGTTTCATTGTGTTTCCACCCTCCTTCACTGCTGGGTATACTGGTCTACTGTGCCTGTGAATCATGGGATAGGGTGGTGTGTGTTCCCTAGGAAGGGAGGGGTGAAGGGAACAGATATAGAACATTGTGCTATTGCCGCTGAAAGCAATTTGATGATTTGGTCAAAGGTGGAGTTTCTGATCCTCATGCTGTGCAGTATGGTACTGTGAGGCCGGATACACACCTCCTGGGGTGCTGAGCTGAAGGAACACTATAAATTCTTCTTGGAATTGGAAATAGCTTCCTTTTTCCTGCCTTGGCTTCTTGGCAAAACTATAGCAGTCTGGTTGCAAGTCCATTGTATCTTGTTAAGGTCAACACCCTTAGAGAAAGAGGTGGTAGGATTAGTCTCCAAAGCCAGAAGTAGCTAGTATTTTTATTGCTTAGGTGTGGAGCTGTTTCAGGTAGGTGTTTTATTTATTTTTTATTGATACTGGGGATCGAACTCAGGAACTTATGCTTACCAAGCAGGTGCTTAAGTCACTGAGTTATCTCCCTAGCACTCCATGTGGAGTTATTTCAAGCTCTGTGCTTGGACTTTTTTTTCATGGCCTTGGACTTTCTTTTTCCCATGGCCCATGGGGGCGGGGCGACTATATTTGTTAGTTGCTTGGCAACATGACTATTGCTCTGTCCTTCTGTCCTTGGGATATAAAATGATGAAAGCTAACTGATGACTCTCTGGAGCTCGTTTTTCTTTTTCCCCACTTGACAAGTATTCCCTGACCCTATTGTAGGGAGCAGAAGTGAGGAAACCTTCTCTGAGCCTGAAGCCCTCTAGAAACCCTGAGCCTCTTTTATAGTGTCCCTTCCCAACTGTACTCCTTGTAGGCGAAGCGCATTTGTCATGCTTGCCTACCGCTGAGGACGGAGCGCAAGGCTGGAGTCTCCCTCCCAGGAAAGAAGAGCCTGTTTGCTGTCAGTAAAGCCCTTCCTGCTGGGCTGGCTGGCACACACCTGCAATGTCAGCACTGGCGAGGCTGAGGCAGGGGGTTTGCCATGATCTCAAGGCCAGCCTGGACCTATATAGTGAGACCCTGTTATATATATATTTGCTCCTGGCCTGCAGCCTAGACACTGGGCTACTGCACTGTTGAGGGAAACAGAAATGTGCTCTCATCCCCCAAACGGGTAATACTTATGTGACTTGGTCAGGATTGTTCCATTCCTGTGCTTCTAGCCCCCGCAGATGTGGCACTCCAGTGTGTGTGGGAAGTTGCTCTTTAGGCAAGACAGTTTCTTTCAAAAGCTTTATTTTTAGATCCCTCCTCTCCCCCTATCCTGTGTTAGAACTTGCCCTGCCTGGGCAAGGCAAGTGTATTGGCTCTCAATCTAGTACACCTTCTGTGGCCCAGGCAAGGAATACAGTCAGCCTAACTCTGGGGAAGAGAAGAGAGACTACCACTGGTTCTAGTTAATCCTTTTGTATAGTCTGTCTGTAGTTAACCTTGTCTAGGTGACATCTGTATCCTCTGAGGAAAATGGTGATGGTTTACAATAGAAGCTGTCTGTGGTCACTAGACTCCATTGGAGGAAATGTCTGATGACCACTGAGCCAAGGTCCACTGCTAGGCTAAATCCTACATGGAGCCAGTTATTCTCTTCCCTTCTGTTCCTGTTTTTAAGCTTTCACTCTATGCATGGTTATTTTTCTTTTCCATGTGAAATAAGTAACTTTCTACCATTCTTAAAAAGAAAAAAATCTGGCGATACTCAAAGCCCCTTAGACCTTCACCCTTTTCCTTTGCTCACTGCTTTTGCCAAATGCTTCACCAGGAAACACTAGTTCCTCAAGATGTTAGTAAGTGTTGTGTGAAAAATCAGTTCTTTGATCACTGGGCAAATGTAGACTTAAACAGAAAAACAAGGTTCTTTACTGTGGCTAATGTCCAAAAGGGACTGTCTGGGCATTGTTTCCCCAAAGGATTTGAACCTAGGACTCCTATTTGGAGACATCTGTCTTATATCCAGGCTAGGAAATATTAGGAATCATCTTTATGTACTTCTTCCAGAAATTTCAGCAGCCTATTGGCAAATAACACCAGTTTTCCAGGATGTGGTGTGGTTTCTAGCAGCCCTGAAAGGCTTCAGAAGAGAAGATGCCCAACTTTTGGTCAAGCAGGGGTCAGTGGTGACCTTTTGGACATCAAATCCAGTGATTGCTTTATTGGTTCCCTGACACTGGTCTGATACTTTTACTACATCTCTTTCTACAAGTAACCTGCTTTCTTCTTTAAAGGCTTCCTGTCTCTCTTGCTGACCATTCCTGAGTACCTTTCAGTAGCTCTGCCTCCACAAATGGCAATGTCATTTATTTTTACAGTTTCAGAGCATGCCATTGTAAATGACAGCCCTGATCTCTGTACTGAAGTCTAGACTGGCATATCAGAGACTTGCTGGACTTGTGCTTATATAAAGCTACCCTTCCAGTGTCTAATTAAGCAGCATGTTCAAAATGGGCTTCCCTCCCCACCTCCTCCCCCTCACTTTCCTTAAGTTCAATGCCCCCTATCAGGTGGAAAAGGAATTTGATTTGCTCTGTCACCCAAGGCATATCTCAGCCCAGTGTTAGGTAGAAAGATCTCATGATGAAAACTGTCTGAAATGGAATGGAGTACTTCCAGAAGGAGTGAATTTGATCTTTTGTTACTGTTGGGGCTCAGAAGAGGCTCAGTGACTATCTGGCAAGTAGTTACAGAGGAACTGAAGCTAACGCAATAATCCACTGGACCTGATCTGCTCAAGCTTTTGGTACTTCCCCAGAGTCTTCAGGTTAAAAGAAAACAAACATTTAATGACAAACACCTAGTATATGTCATGGCCTTTGTTATTCTCTTTAGATGGTTTTTAATATCCTTTTCATAATGCTCCAGAGTAGACATTATGACTCTCATTTTGCAGATGAGAGAAGCGAGACTCCAATCAGACAGCTAAAAAGTTCCCATGTTAGAATATTTACCGGGTTGCTTTGGCTGGAAAGGATGATGCTTTCAGCTTCTTTCAGCTAGCTGTTAGAAATTGACTGGAGTATAGTAAAAGTACACACCCCAAGCTCCTCTTCTAGTGATTTGCTTTCACCATGTTCAAGGAAGTATATGTCTTTAGTGAGTAACCATAATGCTCACGACTGTATCATAAGAGTGACTTTCTTTAACTTCTGGGTTGTGGGACATTTGGGCTCTGGGCAGTTCATAGTGGCCACAGAAAAGATTGATCAGCCCATGGTTAAAATGAAGGCAGCTTTTGCACTTTGGGTTTCACCCCCAATTCTCTTGTCTGTCCTTTCCCTACTGACATGTTTCTCCTCCCTTCCCTTCTCCTGAGTATCTGTCATTGTCTGGAATGCATAGACTTGCAAAGTCGTTTTGAAGTAAATAATGCCTTCTTGTAGCTGCAGGGAGGCTAAGCAGGTGAAACCCTAGGGAGGCACAGCTGTTACTAACCATGGGGTAATGAGATTTGTAGAGCAAAAGCAGGAGGAAGAAGGAAAGATAAATGTCAGGGAAATGGAACTGGGTTTAAAGCTCTAAAAGCTTTAAAAGTCACAAGGGACTTAATGAGGATAGTTTCTGCATGTGGTGGTATACAACTGGAAATCCCAGCACTGGGAGGCTGAGGCAGGAAGATTTGTATGAGTTCAAGACCTACCTAGGCTACGCAGTGAGTTCAAGGCTAGCCTGCATTGCGCAGCAAGACATGGTCTCACAAAAACCAAAGAAGGAAGAAAGAGAGAGAGGGAGGGAAGGAGGAAAGAAAGAAGAGAGAGAGAGAAAGAGAGAGAAGCCATCTCCATTCTTCACTATACTAGAATCTTTTTTTAACTAATTTTTACTTTTATTAGTCCGTATTTGCAATACATAATGATTACATTCACCATGGGGATTTGGTATAATGGATCAGCAAGATGAGCCAAGCCCCTCTGTCTGTCAAGCCTAGGGCTTTTGCTCTGCAGAATAATGTGCCCACTGGAAGAGACCATGGATGCCATGTGTCTTGTCCCAGGCTCAAGGTTGGGTTGATTAGGTATATAACTCAAGTCATTTCATAGGAAGGCAGTACAAATATGCTTAGTAAATTAGAGTGTGATGTAAGATTTTGATTTTATTTATCTATTTTGTGAATGAATGAATGAGTGAAAGATCTTGTCTTCTAAAGGTTGCCACGAGGCTAGTACAGTTGTAGACATAATAGCCTTTGCAAATCTGTCAGGCTAGGCTGGCTGTGTTCTTTGCAGCCCCAGGACAGTAGGCAAACAGTTGGGGAGTCCTAGCTTCCTGACTGGCCATCTGCTCTTCCAGACTTCTTCCCACTCTGGGAAGGAAATCATGTTGGGGCATCTGGAGTCCTGATTCAAGAAATATTGGCTTGGTCATCAAAGAAGGATGGAGAGTTCTCCTTCCTGTCAGCAGCAGACATTAACTGTGCAATTGCTCTGTGCTTTGCCCAAGGTAGTACTTGGTCAAGTTTGACATCATCTTCTTCATCAACTAGTTTCAGTAGTGGATTAAGATGCCAGCAATGCAATATTGGCAAGCTTCACTATCTGACAGAATTTGGGGATGGTGATAGTATACATGTATGTATGTATTTATTTATTTATTTTATGTTTTTATTTACAGTACTAGGGAATCAAACCTGGGGCCTCATACATGCTAGGCAAGCCTCTACCACTGAGTTATAACACCAGCCGTGATAATACATATTTTAACAGCAACCACAACATGTGTAAGTGTTCAGGTCTACCAGAGGGCGGAGCAACTTCCTAAATCAGTAAGCTCTGGAACTGCCTTGTCTCAAGTACCAGTCATAATGCCTGAGTTCACCCTATCATCTGCAGGTTCTGTTAGCTCCAAACAGTTAATCATCATGGACTGACTCCTTGAATGTCTCTGCAACTTCATAGTTCGCCTGTATGGTATGAAACTGAAATAAGGAGCAAGTGCCCTTCTCTGGTCTCCCTGCACCATGCCAGGTGCACTGGGGAGGCCTGACTTGCTGTCCTCTCTCTTCTTGGGATGCCTGTCTTCATGTTTACCTGAGCCTTCAGCTTTGGGATTTTAGGCTACTCTTCAGAAGCTGTTGGAAATTCTAACTTTCCTATCGAGGTCAAGGCCACTTTATGGATTTTTGTGCATGCAGGCAAGGAATGGGCTGCTCAGTCTTCACACAATGTGTGCCTCTTGTCCAGTACTTTCTGGCCAGAGGAAGAAAGTAATACCCTGTGTCACACATTTCATTAAAGCACAGTGTGAGACAGCTGAGGGGGAGGGCATTCTCTTCTGTAGTTTGGTCTCATCTGCCACTCACACACATTCAGCACCTCATGTGGTGCTCCAGACTTGCTCTTGGTCCACTAAGGGCTTCTATGTTGGTGATAGGCAAAAGTTCAAAAACTGTTGAGAAGATTATATTGAAGTAAGTAAACAGCGTAAAGAAGTATTCATGCCAAATGCATAGTAGAAATCTGGAAGTAGAAACTGTGGATGGGCAGGTCATAAAGCATGGAGAGACTTGAGCTGGGTCTCAGAGGAGTTACTAAGAGAGGGGAGGGGATGGACAGAGGACCCAGGATCTCTGGCTATACAGATGGCCTGGGGTGCAGGCAGAAAGGTGGGCACGATCCTAGGTGAGTTTAGGTGGAAGCAGCCCTTTTGCCTTTGAGGTCATTAGTGTTAAAGTGTTCTTGTTTGCTTTGGAGAAACCTGCCTGACGAGTTTTTTTTGATAATTGCCATTTCTGTTGCATTCCAGTTTGCTAATGCACCATGATTGGCTGTGCCAAGTGCTTATGATTGCCCTGCTCTTTTAGGCTCAAACCCCACCATTTAGGATCTGAACTACAAAGACTTTTCTGGGTAATCTATTCAGTTAGCACCCACTACATTCTTATTTTTCTATCCAGCAGAGAGGGCCCAGCTGAAAGGAAGATTGGCAAAGGCCCCCATGTGTATTATCCCAGTGAGTGGGTGTGTGCATCTCTCAGGGGATATTTGAAAGGTCCTCTTAAGCAACAGAGCTTGTAAGACCTTTGGGAACACCTTCTCCCTAGGAGGGGCAGGAAGTGGCCCAGAAAGCGGCAGTGCTGAAGACTGTTGGGGGAGGTGCTCAACCACCTGGGCAAGTTGCATCCACTCCTCAGGCTGGTGCTCTGGCTATGGAAGGCTTCTTAGTTGCCCTGTGGTCACTTTTTCTTAATGGTCACTTTTGTTTTTCCTGGGTCCCACTGTCATCCTGCTCTTAAAATAATCCATTTTTCTGGTCCAGCCTAGATGTTTCAAAAATTAAAGAAATACCTAGAAGACAACCAAATCTGGTTCTCCCTCACTTCTTAGAGGTGCATGGTCATACCAAAGAGAAATGTGTTCAGAGCTCAGCACTCATTTGTCACACACATGGAGCATGGTAGCTATGGGCTGTGAGTAGTAATATTTCCATAAGCAGTGTCCTCTCATGACATCACTAGTCATCAACTCAGAAACTTCCAATAAATTCTTTTTATCTAGATGCAGAAAGAATGAGGCGTTTTGGAGGCTTTTAAGTTTTCCAGCACATCCTCTTGTCAGATAGATTCATGTATGTACCTGCAGCAGGTAGAGCTTATATATTTGGTACAGGGTCTCATTATGCAGCTTAGATGTGTAGTGATCCTCCTGTCTCAGCCTTCCTAGCTGTGGCATTGCAGGTGTATGCCAGCATAACATGGGGTACCACGTTGAATCCCAGTCCCTGCACTTGCCAAGCAGGTGCTTAGACGACTAAGCTAACTCTCTGGCCCAAAACACAATGAAAGAACTTTCTTTCTTATTTTTGTAGTACCAGATATCAAACTTGGGACTTTGCACTTGCCAGGCATGTGCTTACACTGCCCAGCTATCTCCCCAGTCCTTGACCTTCATTCATAGGACAGTGGGTCAATCTGGCATAAAGGGGGAAGAATTTACCTTGACCTTCTTAGAGCCTTCCCAGAAGACAGAGAGAGGAGGAAATATCAGTGGCCTGGAGAAATGGGTTCCTCCTCCTTCAAAGTGTAATGGGAGACATCCTGTCACTTGGTTAGGATACCAAGCTATTCCTGAGAGAGACCATCATGACAAATGGCCACAGTTTAGCATACTTCTGAAAGATCTTAAGAAAACAACTGACACATTTTTAAAATGTAGTAAGATCTAATTTACATACCTTTTCTGATTATATGAAATACATGTCATGTAAGAGATTGTTTGATTTTAACACATTAGACTCTTACCAGGTTCAATTCCACATGAAAGTTTAGCCTAGCAATGATAAAATTTGAGGCACTGATATAGATCACCCAAGGTCTCCTCAGTGAATGTCACACTCCTTAGCTGGACAGACTAGGCTATCTCCAATTAGGCCCTATCCTGCCATGCTTCACAGCCAAGCCACAGATGGACCTGCTGGTGATCTCTGAGTGTGTCCTATACTTTTTCCTTCCAGGCCTTTGCTTACTTTGTCCCCTATTCCTACCTCTGTCATCCCTGGAAGGATCTCTCCCTACCTCTATCACTCATAGAGGGATCTCTCTCTACTTCTTTTCCCTCTATAAGGAATACTCTTTATCTCTACCATTGGAATCCTGATCCCTCATTGGAGCACTTCGAGGCCTATATGTAACCACCTTTCATGCCTCCTGTTATGATACACTCAGCTTAATGTAACCTCTGGCAACCACCAAATTCTACCAGACTTTTTCTGCTTTTATGTTTCCCATATATTTAACGCAATATAAAAGTGATAGATTTTACACTGACAGATTTAACTAATCTATCAGTCTTCTCAGATTTAATCCAAGTTCTGTTCTCAAATTTGGAAGCCCATAAAATGGCAGCATTTCTCCTCATTACACTAATTTTCCTCAAAATTGCACAGAGCCTGTAAAGCACTACACCGCCTTGTCTATTGACCTCTGCCTCTGCTTTTACTCCTGAAAGTGAGTATCCTGAGGTAAATAAAGAAATTTTTGTTAAAAGTTTGGATGTTTTCATTTTTAAATCATTTGACATTTGTTTGTTTGTGGCAAAGTCATTGTAACCCAGATTGGACTCAAACTTGCCTTCTGAGTGCTAAAACTGCAGGTGCGCCCCACTATACTCAGCTCTGACACTGAGTTTTAAGGATTTTGTTTCAAGAACTTTATTTTTTTTTATTTTTTGTCTTTTTGAGACAGTGTCTCGCTATGCAGTTCAGGCTGGCCTTGAGCTCACTTTTGCAGCCTAGTCTGGTCTCAAACTCACATCAGTCCTCCTGCCTCAGCCTCCCAAGTGCTGGGATTACAGCCTTGCGCCACCACGCCTGGCAAGAACTTTAAAAAGTAGATGAATATATTACTACAGGATTTTACTATATTTTCTTTTATTTGGGTTTGCACAAGCAGGCATCGTATATTGGACTTAAAACTTGTAACTGAAGTACCGACCACCAGATGGCAAGTAGAAGTGGAAGCATAGGAACTGAATTCTGAACAGTCTCCTGGGCTGTGTGTGCAAAAGTATGGAAACACTTCTGTTGTAAGATATGATGTAGACAGCTACAGCCTAGGTTGCAGGAAGAGAAAAAAGCACAGCTTCTCACTGAAGTCTGCTATTTGTCATGATGGCATATGAGAAGTAGGTCCACTGGATAAGAAAAATAGAGACTATCTTCAGTGAGTTAGTTCTTGGAAATAAACTGTGTCAAGCACCGGTCCAGTCTCCCCAGACTGGAGTCAGGACTGAATTTAGAACCTGCGTTATGTTTTTCTCCAAATAATCCTTCTCCCATTGTCCTATTACATATGAGCTCATATTAATGCTCCTGAGGCTCTTTTAGTGTGCTACTTCCCTCTCTCAGACTTTCAGAGGTCACTGGATTAGGTCTATTCAGGATCTTTCCAAAATTTGCCCCAGGCTTCATTTCTATCCTCATGTGCTGACTTCCTGCTACAGCTAAGCTAGACCTTTTTTCCACAAGCCTGCATGGTATAGCTTCCTGCCCACCTTCCCCTTTATTTAGTCTTTTCTGTTTGTAACATGTCAAAAAATGTACAAGAGTATGTGTGTGTTAGTCAGCTTTCCTGATGCTGAGACAAAACTCCTGACATCTATCACTTAGAGGAAGTTTAATTTGGCTCATGTTTTTAGGGTTTCAGTCCATGGCTGGCTGACTTCAAGGGAGAAGCACTCTGCTGGTAAGGCATAGAGGAAAATTGTTCATCTTCTGGCAGTAGTTAGGAATTAAAGCGTGAAAGTAGGAGGTGCTAGGGAAAAATATATACCCCACTAAAGACCCACGCCCAGTGACACATGTCATAGCCAGCCTCTGCAATGCAGTAGCACATTTAGCAATGATCTGATCACCTCTCAACCTCCACCTCTGAACTTCTGGGGAACACTCTCCATCCAGCCTCATAGCATGTTTGGTCAGAGGACATGAGTTCTGTCCCAGGTAAGTAGATGTGTGTTCCAGGTCCAATGATTCTTTTTCCCAGAACCCGTGTTCTTACATATGTAAGAGACAATGAGCAAAAGAGAAGACTTTGAGGCTCCTTACAACCACATCACTGTAGTTATAGTTTAGTGTGAGCCTTTGCTTGGATGCCTTGGGATATAGGAACCTTTTAAGACAAATATTTCAGCAGCATACGGCAGAAATATGAGAGCAGTAAATCTCTTACCTTTCATTTTTTGGGATTGTAGTTAACCTTATTTTTTGGATTCTGTCTTCAACTGCTTTCCAAAATGATCTAAACTGACAGACCCCTATTGGTAGAGCTGGTTTCCTAGGATCGATGAGGGTTAATCAGTAGATTCTACTTTGGGCTTCCTCCTTGGAACAAGAAGCTAGAATTCATAAAAGATTTTCCTTATTCCCTTTGTTGGGGAAATGGAATGGTTCTTAAAAATGAGTTATATTTTCCATTTGGAGGACTAAAACAAGGATGCAGTCTCCTGGGAAAGGCCTCGTCTGATGTGAAGCTGCTACATCTATGCTGTGGAGGTTGGCCTTCCTCTGGTCAGTTTTCAGGGTACCTGTTTCCAGGACTGGAGGGTTGAAGTGATGACTTCATCATTTACTGTGTGTTGCAGGGCCCTGTTTGATTATGACCGGACTCGGGACAGCTGCCTACCAAGCCAGGGGCTCAGCTTCTCTTATGGTGACATTCTGCATGTCATTAATGCCTCTGACGATGAGTGGTGGCAGGCAAGGCTGGTGACCCCACATGGAGAGAGTGAGCAGATCGGTGTGATCCCCAGTAAGAAGAGGTGAGTTGTCACGATCATGAGCGAGACCTTCCCAGGCGTCGTGCGCGTGTCTGTCCTGTTTTCCTATTATGCTGTGAGTTGCTGGAGAATAGCATCTGTTTCTGATTATGCCTTTTTGGTGGAGAGTTGGTACTCAGGTTTTCATTCAATGAGCCAAAGAGTGGCTGACTGCTGTGCCTGCTGCCACTGCTAAGGCCATGTACTGGCAGGAACAGGACTTCTTTCTGACTCCCAAACAGGGTGGAAAAGAAAGAGCGAGCTCGATTGAAAACCGTGAAGTTCCATGCCAGGACGGGGATGATTGAGTCTAACAGGGTAAGTGGTGACTGACCTCTAAGGAAATGAGACAGGATGTGAGGAGGGGTGAGAGGCTTGGAGTTTGGTCCGATGTATGAGAGACTGGGGGAACACAGAAGAATGTCTTTTTTTTCCAGGGGACTGGCTCTGTCCTGTCAGGAAATTGACTATTTTTCAGAAAAGAGAGAGGGAACACTTACAGTCTACGGCTAGTTTGGTCCCCTCCCCCTGGGTGACTGGCTATGGAAGATGTGTTGGAGTTGGCTGACTTGCCTGGGAAAGGTGCAACCACTTGTGGGTATCTCCCTGGCCACACACCCTATGGAAACTGTGTATACCTTGAGCAGAAGCTGGTATCATCTTGCCAGAATACCTGCCCTAGAGCCTCTACCTCCCTTCATGACACATGAGGCAGGAGAGCTCTCCATTTACCCCTTTTCTTCTATAAGCTTCACAGGCCAAAGAACTTCCGGAGCTGTAGAGGGAAGAGAGGCACGGAGTAGGTGACTCTGTGTCTGTCAGTGGCATCTTAGGGCATGTGTCCAGGAGGCTCCAGTGACTTTTGTTCTTTAGGAAGTGCAAGTGACTCCTGTGAGGCTGGACTAGGTAGAAACCTCTAACATCCCTACAACATTTTCCTGTAAACATAATTTTCCTCTTACATCAACTTTCATTTAATCTCATAGACTCCATTTGTGAGAGATGATCTTTTATTTAGCTCACCATTGTCTCCATTTTTGTTTTTCTTGCATGCTTTAAAATCCATTGTTCTGTTTTTTTTCTTCTGTCCTTCCCCTCCATCTTCATGTTCTTTCACAGTCGATCAAAACGAAACGTAAAAAGAGTTTTCGCCTCTCTCGAAAATTTCCATTTTACAAGAGCAAAGAAAACATGGCCCAGGAGTGCAGCATACAGGAACGTAAGTAGCAGCAGAGTCCAGAGAGCAGACTGCCTGAAGCCCTGCCCTCTTGTCCTCAGCTGTCCCTTCCCTGAGGAGAAGTCTGGGCCAAGGCATGAGCCCCTACTTGCGCACACCTGCTTATTCACAAGCAGGGCAGAACTTGGCCTGTGCAGGGAGATGTTGGGCCTTATTTGTCCAGCTCCTCACTAGGATTGAATGTTGGAGGCTCTGAGGTAGGACTGATCCCAGCGACAACCTCCAGGAAGTCGCTGGCACTAGCGCTGGAAGTGCCAGATGGAGCTCTGCTGTGGTGGTGAGGAGCAGCTTTTAGCCAGTGTCAAGGTTAGAAAAATGGTTTTCCAAGAAAGTAAGGTCATGGGACTGGGTGTTGCTCCCCTGGCTCCTTCCTCTTGAATTTTCTTTCCCTTAACTTCACTTATTTATGTGAAGAGAAAAACCTGTCCTTTCCCAGATTCCTGAAGTTGGGGCTGCCTCTGGAACCCCATGCTTGTGCCTAAGCACATAGGGCATCCGCACAACTCACAGGCTCACTGTGATCCAAAAGTGCCTGCACAGCTAGGTTCCATAAGAAAGCCCTTCCTGAACAAGTGAGTTCACGTGGAAGCAGTTCTGCTTACCATAGTTCAAGTACAGATTTACTGAAAAACGCAAAGCTGATTTGGTAGGAAGAGAACTCTAAGAACCAACTTAATGCTGAAAAGTCTGACTCTACCGTATTCTTCAAAAATTAACTGTGCTGTCCCTAACCTAAGTAGCAGGTCAGGCTTCATAGTTCTTCATGTGTGTCATTGTGGATAGTAAACATCTTTCATTTCCCAGTGACTCCTCTGTCTTACATGGAGGGATCTTGCAGCCTGGGCTATTGAAACTGTGTAGTGCTGATAGGAAATGACATTTATTTGGGCCTGCCTGAGTGATACTCATGGTATGTGTGACTTGTTGCTGTCTGCGGTATACCTGGTAGGTGCAGGTGCTCTTATCTGTATGAAGACCAGGGCTCATCATCCTGTGGACCCTTGATGCCCAGTTACAGAGGAAGTTGATCTACTTCTGAGTATTGTGAGGCCATCTGAAACAAAGGTGGTGTCATCATAATTTACCTGAAGAGCCCTGGAAGCTCTGGATTGAATATAGTCTGGGGAAATGTTTCTGCTCAGTGGTCCAGCAGGGCTGGTGGGTGTCCATTGGTTGAAACTCTCTTCTGCCCATTCTCCAGAAGCTTGGATCAACAGGGAAGCTTTGGAAGCCACACCCTAGACACAGAAAGCTTTCCCTGAGGGACTTGGGCAGAATGAGGCAGTACTGGGCAAAAGATCCTTGAGGTGATGGTAATTGTCTTTGCCACCCTGCCACCCTGGGACGTTTGTCTGTCACGTACCCACACAATGAAATGTGATTTCATGGGCAGAGCAGAGACTTGTGCTCTCCAACTACACATTTGGTCAAAGCAGGTACTCTAAGCCTTAGACTGTCACCTGTTGTTTCCTGTGGGCCTATGGCTGTAGACTACCTCAGAAAGCTAGTCCACTCCAGGGCTCTCTGGCAGCAGACTGAGTAGCAGGAAGTCCAGATATCTTACCTCACCTATAATGTTCTTTCTGTAGCAAAGTTCTTCACTTCACTATAGTTTAGGTCTTCATGACGTTTCATGCTTCTGTCACTAATGCTTACCTGCTTCTGTATTCTTCCTTCCCTTGTCTTTTTTTCTGTTTTTTCTCTTCTCCCTAATTCTCTTCCCACCTTCCCTTCCCCCCTCTGTCTTTGCTGTCTGTGAAATCAGGACTTCCCTGGGTTAAGTGACGATTATTATGGAGCAAAGAACCTGAGTAAGTGAAATTTACGCACGATTAACTGTATTTGTGGCATGAATGCAGGTAGTGGGGGTGGGGGCATAATAGACATGGGTGAGGGTGAAGGGTGATGGGAGGACAATGTTTCTGAGAATTCTATTCCCATGATAGGGAGAAGTACATGTGACTCCAAGTGTCACACTTTTGCCCCAGGTCCCTGGCGCCCTAACAGATCCCTAGCATTTGTGACTGTGTTTACCTTGTGTACTTTCCAGTGGTGAGGCCCAGGAGAGAAAAATTCAACCAGCAGGTGCCCTTCCCTTGCCCAGAGGCCAGGCATTAGCTGAGTGCTTCCCCTAGAGCTGTACTCGGGCCCACTCATCTTCTAAAAGATCCAGGCTGAGGAATTGTAGTGCTCACAGTCCCCCTATCTAGAGGCAGGAATGCAGTGAACCTCTGTACCCATCTAGCACCTGACCTAGCCCTGCAGACCCAGTGGTATTTGTGGACCATATACCACTAGCCCTTAATCTCAAAAAAGTTTTAACTTCTCCATTTTGGAAAATAATTCCAGAGTGGAAACTGGAATGACCTAGATGATGAGGGCTTAGTAGCTGACCATGCTGCAGGCAGGGATACAGAGAGATATGTGGCCCTGTCAAGGTGGCTTATGTCAATGTGTATTCTCCTTCAATAAATTTTAAAGGCTGAAAGTAAAAGAGTGTCATTAAGGGTTGCGCAGGAACTAGCCACAGGTGGAAATTGAGCAGGTCCTTATGGGGGTGGGGGGCACAGCATGTCATGGTCTGGAGCAGTGTGGTTTTGGCTGAAATGAGCAGCATCTCTCCATAGTTTGGTGTGTTTGTGTCTCATCTTCATCTGCCTGTCGCTGCAGGAGGGGTGGGTTGTGTCTGTGCCTGCTGTGGAAGTGGCTCTCTGCTCAAACTTCCTGTGCCCATACTCAAAGTTGGCCAGATTCCAGCTCTCTGAGATCGGAGCACTGTCTTGTCCTCAAGATATTTTTGTGGGTTTGTTGCTTGTGTTTTGATGTGTCTGTCTTATGGTGGATGGAGGTGCATCCCTGATCCCTGCAGAAGCCCAGCCCTCCTCAGGAGTGGTGACAGAGGGCTGTGGGACCATGGCAGGACACTGGGGACTGCTCACCCTGTCTAGTGCTAAGCCACCTAGTTGTGGAGCACCATCCGGTTCCACACCCTGGGGTGGGGTCATGGAAGGAAGTTCATGAGCAACATGTCCCTGGCCTTCTCTCTGCAACCATCCCCTCCTTTTCTTTCCTGCCATCAGCCTTGGGAGCTGCATTTTGAGATAGGATTTGGAAATAACCCAAGTCAGTTCACTGGATTCAGATGAAGAGTGCTGCTGAAAGAAATGAGGCCTCCAGTGCTAGGGGAGGGATTTAGCAGATGGAAAGGGCTCTGGGGACACGTCAGAGGTGGCCAAGGCATCAGGATTGGAGCTGTGCCTCCCAGTTGGTGGCGCGGATGTGGCAGGCCTCCTGCGGCTTGGCTCAGTTGACAGCTCAGTGTCTCACTCCTGGAACATTTATGTTTTGTGCTGCACGTGACCTCTCAGTGGTGTGTTCTGAATTGGAGTCTCTTTCTTGTTGGCTTGCAGAGGGAGTGACATCCAACACCAGTGACAGCGAAAGCAGTTCCAGTAAGTGTGTGTCATTCCCCCCACATCATGTAGCTCTGCCATGTGTCTCAGCCATCTTCATTCCAGTGTTGCATGGCTGCCATTCATGCTCAAAGGCTGCTGCTCCTTTTAGCCATGTGCACCTTGAGACCTCAAAAATGCTGTGGCCATTTCTTTGTTCCTGTGGGATGGAGTTTGTCCTATGGATTAGAGGAGAGGATAAACCCTACAGTTCTAGCTAGAACCTGACTTGAAAGCATCCCTTCACCCTGGGAAAGGTGAACTACCAGTGGGTGATCCTTGCCGTGTGCACTGTGGGCTGAAGATGCTCCCAGCTTTGCAGATCTGGTCAGACACCAAAAGCAACGTAGCTGCTATGGGATACTATCCTGCATTTGCAGGTTGCTAGGACCTCCCTGTCTTTGGTGGGAGCCTATGATTGGGAAGGTAATTACTCAGTTTTCCTTGGCAGATCCCTTGACTAGACTAGAGAAATAACTCAAACCTTAAGACTTCTGGGGGACGTTCAACTTTTAGGAGCTATTGTGGCTAAAAATCTCCAAAAATCTGCCAAGAGTTAGGCTCAGGAAAAAAAAAAAAAAAACAACTTTTAGGAAGCATCCTGCTTTCCCTGGTTTTGCCATTAGCTACTTTGGGGCCTCCAAGTTCCTAGTGCCAATTGGCTCTGCGACCCTTTAAGGAAAACCTTATCATTGCCAAGCTCCATTGAGCACCACCATGAGGAAAGAGCAGGCTCAGCATTGCTCTTAAAGGGTACTGGGGACCTAGGCCCAATCATGCACAACTTTTTTAATACTTCTTGGGGGAGGGTAGGAAGACCCACCTTTAAAATGGAAAAGTTAGGCTGCAGCTCTGTGGGCCTGTATGAGTGTTTTGACTCGTGTGTGTAGGGAAAGGGACCTGAACTTGTGTGTGTCAACCAGTTGATATATCCCCTGTGGTTCTTTCTACAGCAAGGGAACCACTGAGTAACTGACTGTTCGTTACCTCTAAGAACAGTAACTAAAGAATTGGAATAGTTTTAGCAGAGGTATCCTGGCCATGGGGTTGCCAATGGAAAGCAGAGAGGACCAACAGAAACCCCTTGGAAGACAATTTTATAGCAATGATGGGATAAAGTGAATGTTGTACAAAGGGAGGCAGGTCATGAAGGGCTAACGTGTCTCCCTTTTTCATTGCAGAAGGACAAGAGGATGCTATTTTGTCATATGAACCAGTGACCCGGCAAGAAAGTAAGTTCCCCTACTGACTCTTGCCCTTGTGCCAGTATCTCATGGCAGGGGTAAGCTCTCACAGTGGGCAGCTGTTCAGGGGCTGGAAAAGGGAAGGTACCTTACTGTATATCCAGCCATGACTGTAAAGACAAGGAGAGGTCTGCTTCAGTGGTGTCACTAGCACTAAAAGAGGCCTGTCTCACCTTCAGCAGTTGTTCTGTAATAGCCTTGCTGAGTTGCTGGTGTCCAGGCAGAGATGTTTCCTGAATCCCTTGGAAAGGAAGATGTTTCAGGCAGACTTGCCTAGGACTTACATATTCTTAAATGAGAGGCTCTATGTAGTCTAAAGACAGAGAATGGTCATGGGTGCCTTGAGCAGCAGGTCCACAGCCTCCATGTTGTAGGCAGACTTGGAGGTACAGCCGGGCCTCTGGTCATTGTGTCTGCGGTTTCCCTCCCCAGTTCACTACGCAAGGCCTGTGATCATCTTGGGCCCGATGAAGGACCGAGTCAACGATGATTTGATCTCCGAGTTCCCGCATAAATTTGGATCATGTGTGCCACGTAAGAGCCCAAGCAGGCCAAAAGGAGAGAGGCTTGGTGCCTAAGAATTCTTCCTTTTTTGTGGAAAGGATCTGGGGTCAGGTTCTAGGGCTCATTGGGAACAAGATCCATGTGACACTGAAGCAGTAGATTCCCCAAAAATTGATAAACTCAGGAAGGCCATGATTTGATGAACCATTTGTTGGTTTGAGTGAGTACTGTGCCAAGTTTTATACCCTCCACCAATCTTGGCTCTGGATACTCCACCTTTCTGGTCTGCTTTAAACTAAAGCATATATACCACATGCCTAGCTCCCATCCCACGGAGTTTGGAAAAGAAGTACGTAAGACAGACTTCTTCCCAAGTGGTACCGCCACCCCCACTTCCACTCTACTTATCTGAATAATTATTAGAATGGCTTTGTGGCCCTCTCATGTGGGAGGGGATCAAGCCAGAGTTAGTGGCCCAGCACAGATCACTGTCCTTGGGCCATACAACATTTCCTTTTTTTCTTCAGACACCACCCGGCCTCGGCGTGACAATGAGGTGGATGGGCAGGACTACCACTTTGTGGTATCCCGAGAGCAAATGGAAAAGGATATCCAGGACAACAAGTTCATTGAGGCAGGCCAGTTCAATGACAACCTCTATGGGACCAGCATCCAGTCAGTGCGGGCAGTGGCAGAGCGGGTAAGCAGAGGCTGCAGCCTGCTACCTGTGTGCCTCAGAGGAAAGGCAGAAATGCTCAGACTAGGCACCACTTGTCCTCATCCTTCCACCACAGGGGCCACTAACTGGTGCTGTTGACCAAGGTCATGGCAGCTCCACTTATTACCAGCCTCTCCATAAAGGTGTCACTCTCCTTCATGAAACTCATACTGGAGCGTCACCCACCAAGAATACAGACCCATCCCCTGCCAGATTTGTCCTTTTCGGGTAGTAGAAGCAAGAAGTGGCATGACCTCAGGGAGAGGATCTTCTGGGCCACTGTGGGTGGCCCTGCCCAGCCCCCTTCCCCATGGACAGTTAGAATGGCCTTTGGGGTTAAGTGACTAGATAGAGGTGCACTGATACAAATCTACTTTTTCAGGGCAAACATTGCATCTTAGATGTTTCCGGCAATGCTATCAAGAGACTGCAGCAAGCACAGCTTTACCCCATTGCCATTTTCATCAAGCCCAAGTCCATTGAAGCACTTATGTAAGTGTTTGCTCCAAGGACGCCCAGCTAGAATGGGGTCCTGAAAAAACAAAGTGGAGAATATAGTGACATGTTGGGCAGGGAGGTATCTTAGTAACTGTTTTTATTGCTGAGAGAGAATACCTGGCACCCAGAGTTAAAGGAGAAAGACTTCTTTAATGCCATTTGTAGAGGTTTCAGGCCATAATTGGGTGGCTTCAAGGCAGGTGGCATGGCAAAGGGGCACCACAGAGGAGAAACAGGTTGTGGCAAAGTATGCAGGTGATAGCACATTAGCTCCCTTCCTCTACCCACCCTAGAGTGGACATAGCACTCACACCCTAACCCTAGCCAGAACTATGGCAAACCAATCAGTGGACTGATTTAAAGATCATACAGCCTTGATCCTAGCATAACACACTCTAGGTAGACATGCACACAGGAGCCATAACAGGAAGAATGTAGTGAAAGCTTCAGGGAAGCTTGATGCTGTAGCACCAGCCACCTGTTGCTCCTTCTGATTTGAGTACCTGGAAGATTTGAGGAACGAGTTAGCCACAGGTCACTCTGAGAGGACAGTATAGCAAGAATTTTGGGGAGCCTGGAACAATTGTTTATGTTGATCAAAACATAGGATCTCCTTCAGAACTATTTTTTCTTCTATGTTGTTGGCAGGGAAATGAATCGACGGCAGACATATGAACAAGCAAATAAGATCTATGATAAAGCCATGAAACTGGAGCAGGAATTCGGAGAATACTTTACAGGTAAGAACCCTTGCTCCGCAGCCACAGGTTCTGTAAGACTATCCAGATACAGCTTCTGAAAATGTCTCAGAGAGCTTTAGACAGAGATCAGAAAGCTTGCTCAGAATTTCTGGATGCTTTAGAGCTGGTAAACTCCAACCTCTCCAAAGTACTTGGTTTCCTTCCTTCTATCTATAGCTGTTTAGCCAGTTTAGAAGATGAAGTGCTCACGAAATGCTGCTTTGGATTATTGATTTGTGCATTGAGACTTCTTGTCCTTCCTAGATTGTAAGGCCTTCTATGAGTTTGTTTCCCCTGTCTTCTGCTTTTCCTTTTCTGATACTCTGCCTTGCCCATTGTAGGTGCTGAATAAATCTTTGTTAATGATGATTTTTTGGTATGGTGTTCCAGTTGTCTGTTGGTATGTGCATGTGTGCACGTGTGTGTGCTTGTGTGTAATGTGTTTATATGTTCATCTACTTTAGAAAATCAGCCTCTAAAATATTGGGAAGGTTTCTATGTGATCATCCTCCACCTTTTAAAGTATAGTGACATATGTATGTATGTATGTATGTATGTATGTGTGTGAGTATGTATGTCTGTATGTATGTGCAGAGCAGTTAGAATAAATACTTGCTAATGATGCTGACAAGCTAACTAGTTAAAAATCCAGAAATGTCATCATGTACTTTGGTTCTTCGGAGCTCCCTTGAATACTAACACCCATGTCCTTCATTGTTGGGCCAACCTCTGACACAGCAAGTGTGACAGCCCCAGGAGCACTGTCTCTTGCCAAAACATGGTAGCTTTTCTGCTCTTCCTCTGGATAACTGGGATTTTCCCAGATTTTGAGTGAGGTTGGTTTAGAATCAGTCACAAGCTGCCAACCTTCTGGCAGCCAAGAGCAGCATGAGTTGCAGTGCCTGGCATGTAGTGGGTGCTCAGTAAGCATCTTTTTTTTTTGTCTTTTTTGAGACAGCGTCTTGCTATGCGGTTCAGGCTGGCCTTGAGCTTACTTTTGTAGCCCAGGCTGGTCTTGAACTTGCAGCAATCCTCCTGCCTCGGCCTCCCAAGTGCTGGGATTACAGGTGTGAGCCACCATGCCCAGCTTCAGTAAGCATCTTTTGAAAAAACACGTTTCCTGTCTGCTACTGCTTGGTCTTGCTGTCTCAGAGAGAGGTTTCCAGCCAGCGCTGAGTTTGTCCAAAGCCGACTAGTGATAGCAAAGCCAAAGCCGAACTTTTGTGAGCACCCATCATGGTTGCAGGACATTGTAGGGTTGTCAGGAGAGACAGGATGGCTGGGGCTTGGGGGATATGCTGTGGGCCACAGTAATAATTTTGTTTTCCTCTTCACTTTAGCCATTGTACAGGGTGACTCACTGGAAGAGATTTATAACAAAATCAAACAAATCATTGAGGACCAGTCTGGGCACTACATTTGGGTCCCATCCCCTGAAAAACTCTGAAGAATTCCCTCCAACCATTCTCTTGTGAACAGAAGAAATCAAGTCCCTCTTTCCTCTTCCCTCTTCATTCCTGTCCCTATGGGGAGAACAAATAACCACTGTTCTTATCCCCTTTTTTAGATATGTCAAAAATTGAGTTTTCTAGTCCTGTTCTTTCTTTTTTTTTAAAAAAACTTTGTTTTGTTTTCATTTCTTTCGGGGGATGATGCCATCTCACTCATCATGTGACTGTGCCCATTCCTGCATGGACCTTTCCCAAGCGCTAGCACAGGTGCAAACCCATCAGAGCCATTGTTTTCATAAAAACCAAGCAGAAGCGAACAGAAGTGAGGAGGACTGATGGCAAGACAGACTCTGGACAGCTGCACGGCTTGCGAAGTGATGAGGTGCTCCTGGGCATTTTTACCCACCTGTACTGCTGTCTTGCAGCTCCGAATGGTGCAACATAATGGCAACAGAAAGTATCTTATTTATATATAGATATATATGTAATTTATATAAAATATATAGAAATTATTATATATATATTATACGCTCTCCTATAATATATATATAAATATAAATATATATATATATATATATATATATTCACACACATTGGGATCAGAAAATCTATGGAGACTTCATCAGTGGTACTGTGTTACTAGAGAAATGCTTTAATTTTCATATTCCAATCAGATGGTGTCTTCTATCCCACCTGGTTGGGAAGAGATTGAAAATGGTTATAAATGCTGTACCAGGGGCACATGCATTTGTCATTCTCTTGAAAGCTAAGGTTGCTGGAGGCGGTCAGCCTGGGGCCTGAGAGAAAGGGCTTTTGCCTGGGGCCAGAGGGTTGGACACTTGACCCCAAGGCAGCTGCTGGCCTGGAGATGCAGTCAGTCCTGTGTGCTGAGAGACAGAGAATGGCTAATTATGCTCCATATCAAATTGTCTATTGTTTTATGCCACCTGATGTGTCTGCATGAGAGGTTTCCTTTTTGTTCATTTTTAAGCTGCTGTTAAACCAAAACCATGTTGTGCTACTGTGTCAGCCTTTTGATTGTTCCAAATTTTACTTTTACTATTTAAGTGAATGCATAGAATCCAATTCGCCAATGTTCTAAAAGCTTATGAGGTACTAAAGGAACCAAGCATTCGGGGACAATAGGTGACCCAGACTTGGCCATCCAGTCAGCAGAGGGAAAGCAGGGGCTGGTGAGGGCTGAGGGTAGGAGCTGGGCTCTGCAAAACCAGGCTGGCCCTTCACTTTCCTGCCAAGGTTTCTTCATGGGGCTGCTGACAGGCACAAGGAGGCACTTGCCTTCTCACTGTGCTGGGACAGTAAGACAGTGCCAGGCTTGGCCACCCACAGAATTAGTTTGATTTGATTTTCTTTTTTTGCAGCTGCTCCATATGCCCTACCCTAGTCACCTCACCAACAGCTGGTAGCTTACTGTTTCTTCGAGAAGAAAGTAGATTTTAACGCTGTAAATTTGAGCTGTAGAGCTAAGACTTGCTTACTGGTGAGCTCCGCAACCTTGTTGCTTTTTCCCAGAGTCTGTGAGCAGTGGCTGTGGTCCCAGGAGCTTTCCTCCTACCACTGGAGTAGGCAGCAGGTGTGTTCCAGCCCTACCCCATCCCACTATGCTCCCCTGAAGCCAATGTGCCTCCCTTGCTTTCATGCCAGAGGGCTGACGCAGGGGAGAACATAGAAATGCTTGGCCCTAGAGTTGGCCACTAGGTTAGGACTGGTGCGAACAACACAGTGCTAAAAATGTTTCCAAGCACTACCAGCCAAATTTAGGCAATGTGTTCCTAGTTACTCTACCAGCATCCTGAGGCTAACTGTAAAGTATGGGGCCCATAAGGAGGGTGAAGAAAGGGGGCAGCAGCTTGGGCAATACACTGGAGTGAAGGCAAGAGGGAGCAAGTGACAGCTGATCACAACTCCAATAGAGACATGAGCAGGGAGTACCAATTCTCTGGCAGTGACCAAGTGATACATTGGTGGAATGATGCTCAGCCCTCCTTCTCTCCCTCCCTCCCTCCCAGGGAAGAAGAGCAAACATTCAAAGTAAGCATGACACTAGTTGGTTTACCAGTGTTCCTTCCAAGGAGACATATATTTTTTAATAAATGATAGTTGCAATGAACTGTGGCTCAGAGAACTTCTTGAAGCAGCGGAGCAGTGTGGGGCTGGGCTCTACTGTGGGGAGGGCTCCATATTTGCTTGGAGCCCAAGAGCCCTCTCAGTGAGGACTATCCTTGCGAAGGGTTAGTGTGGACTCGGGGTGGTAATGGGCCCTTTGTGTGTTCGGTCTTCTATCTGGTCCAGAGAAGTGCCAGGCTGGACAGGGGTCCACATTCTGGATGGTGAAATGTGACATTTCTCTAACAGCTACACAAGATGAGTTCCCTGGGGCAACTAAGGTGTCTGACAGGAAAACAGAGTGATAAAATGGTCAGTGAACACTTCCTGCTAGCTGCCAATGAAGGCAGCCACACCCTTGTTGCCTTCCTAAGGAGCAGAATTGATGGAAGGCATTTCTGACATGACCCCTGCAGCTTGCACAGAGTGCTGCAATGATTGAGGTCAAGACTGGTGACTGAGTAAATGAGTAACCGGAAAGTGTGGGCTGAGCCCCAGGGAGGGTAATCACTCACTTGTTTGTGGCACCTTACAGTATAGCAGTGGTGGTAAACCTATGCCCTTATGTCACAGCAGGCTGCTGTATCATTGAATGCCCCACCTTTTTTTTTTAATTTGATACTCTTTTTTTTTGCAGGACCAGGGATTGAACTCAGGTCCTTGCACTTTCCAGGCAAGTGCTTATTCTACTGAGCTATCTCCCCAGCCCCAACCTTTTTTTATTTGATACAAGGTCTCCCCACACAGTACAGACTCATAGTGATCCTCCTGTCTTAGCCTTCACAGTGCTGCAGAGGCACCAGCCTACCATGCAGTTCCAGGGATAGAACTCAGTCCTTGTGCTTGCCACGCAGGTGCTTAGACCACCAAGCTATCTCCCCAGCCCACATCAAAAGGTCTAAAAGGTTCCCCATCACTGATGTTTCAGCTCTTACTTTCCCTTGTTCTTTTGCCTACTAGAGGGCAGCCCCACAAAAAGGAGGCTCCAGAGGTTTTACGAGTTTTAAGGAAATTCAGCTCCAAGTACAAAGGGAGCAGAGATTATGCCTATTGTCACACTGTGCTGAGACTCTTCACAGATAATGTCCTTCTTGGAGGAATGTACAGTTGATGAAAAACTTGTTCCATTTAGGCTGAGCAGCACAGATCCTGCAAGGTGGCCCACAAGGCTAAGCCCTGTCTTCATGAAGAGCTAAAATGGTCTGCCACTGACACCACTGCTGATCTGTAATCTTCATCTCTAGCAGAAGGACCCTCATGCAATGATACTCATGACTAAATAAAAATTTATTCAAACACAAACGACCAACTTTGCCTTAGGTTGAAAGTATTTTTCTAGAAATCAGCTCACGAAAGCAAAATCTTTGTCTGGAGCCAGTGTAGATGTTGAAGAGCTCAAGGAAGGATGCTAATATGGATGCAGAATAAAGCAGGACTGAGTCACAGGACTGGGAGAAGCTTTGCAAAACCAAGATGGGACTGAGAGGGGATCTGGGCTCAAGTAGAAAGATTACTACTAAAGGCCACCAGAGGGACAATGCCTGCCTGATGCCAACCACTGAAGCCACGGTATCTGCCTGTAGCAGGCAATGATGAGCAGGTGTTCAGACAGTTACCTTCTGAAGACTGCTCAAGTCTCCAGCAAGCCTGGGGCCTCACCTGGGACTGGGGCCAAGTCATTCAGCTCACTGTTCCCAAGTTTTACATTCTATCATGTTCAGGATGTCATGGTTTCCGTTCCATTGATCTTTTTGTCCAGTCAGTCATTTCCTTGGCATCTCAGCTAAGAGATTTTCTTATCTTTACACATAATTTCCCGAAGCTTAGTTTCCAGTTTTCTTAAATGCCACCTTGCTTCTAAGGAATGGTAGAACTGGCTCCTGTGTACACTTTAGTCCCTCCTCACTGAACAGTGTTCGTTTCTGTTCTTTGCCAAATGCCAGAATTTCTTCCACAATAAAGCCCTAACATGATATTATCTGCAGAGCTACTCCAAACTGTTATGCTCTGGGTGAGGCACACTGGGGTATTTTTTCCACTTCATACTGAAGGAGCTGACCACTCATCTCTTCCCTGGCAAGCTAACCACAAGTGGCCACCACTTTCAAGAACTGGCAAGTGGGTTGCTTGGGAGGGGACTCCCCATCTGTCCTTTCTCAGTGAACAACATGGTAAGAGAATGCCTGACAAGTCTTGATGTCACCCCAGTGGGGCCTCCTGGCCACTCTCAGGAACAGCTGACCAGTAGTCCCTTGCCACCTGGCCCTGTTCCCTACAGAAAATAATACCCAGACTCTGGCATGGCCCTTTCTCCTTGCAGGTTCTGGTCTTTGCCCCTGCCTCAGTCTCCCGCTGTCAGCCCTGTCTTGGGAGCCACATGAATCCCCAGAATGCAATGGAACCCTTGAGTGTTAGCTCCTGCTTCTTTTCAGTCCATAAATGCCCTCACCATTGCCTCGTCTTGCTTAAATGGAAGCCTCAATGCCTTTGGCGAACCACCTCCTCTCCCCCTCCTGCACCAGAGATAGAATTGACCTTTCCTTCCTTTGTGTTCCTTTGACAACACTGTGACAGCTCACTTGTACTTCCTTCTTGCCATGTGCCAGACATTATACTGAGTGCTTTCTGTGTATTAGCTCACTGACTGCAAAAGCCAGCCCTGTGCGGTAGATGCCCTTATTATCTCTGTTTTTCAGATAAGGAAGCAGGCTCAGGGCTGTCACATGGCTGACACAAAGTGTGACTGAAAAGTGGTGCCTATGAGGTTTATTACAGTAAAAGACATTGCCGTTAGTTCCGCTCAAAATATTCGCTCTCACTTTGAACACATCCCAGCCTCGTCACTTCTGAAGCAGTTCTGAAAGTCCTCTTTCATAAGTGCCTTTGCTTGTGTTGTTGTAGCTGCCTTGATGTCCTGAACTGATTAAAATGTTTATCTTTCATGGTCGTTTTAACTCTGAGGAAGAACCCAAGTCAGTGAATAAGGTGGATGAGAATATTACGAGCTGCCTTCCCATGGGACAGTACCCAGAGGCAGCATTCACCATAGTTTTGATTACATTTCCAAGATACAAAAGAGGACTTTCAGAAAGGCTTTTTAGGAGGACTTTCAGAAGTGGCAGGGATGATGGGGTGTTTTCAGTGAGGCTGAGTTTTTTGAGGAGGATTAATGACAATATATTTTTCACTGTAGTAAACTTCATTTAAATATTTTCAGTATAACTTCATCATCCCTTGTAAGTGACAAAACTATAAGCCATACAAGCTATCTGGCTACAGCTGTGGTGCTGTTAGGCACCCCTTGGTATGTCTGAGAACATTGTCCCGCTCTCATTTCTCCACCTGTCTTCCTCTCTAGCCTCCTCATTTTTGGGTGCTTGGCACTGGACTTACACAAGCTACATCCCCATTCATTTTTATTTTTTATTTTGAGACCATCTTGCCAAGTCACTGAGTTGCTCTGATTGGGATTCAATTTGGGACCCTACTGCCTCAGCCTGCCAGAGTATTGGGATCATAGGCATGTGCCACTATGCCCAGCTTAGCCTCCTTCTTGAGAAAAGGAGCTTTAGATCAGTGGTGGGGAAGCTATGACACACGTGCCACAGCCAGCTCTTTGTCTTTGAAAGCTCTGGAAGGTTAACTATCACTGTAATTTCCCACTCTTGCAAATGTCCAGGAGTTAAAGCCATACCCACTGCAGGGTGCTTGGGCCAGAAGGTGCTTGGGCCAGAAGACCTGCACTAGGACTGGCCAGGCCCTGAGAGAGACAGGACTGGGTCTAACCTGTGGGGAGGGGCATGAGTTGGTTTTTTTCCTGGCTTCTTTACACCATTTCCTGGGAACTTGCTCCAGCCTATGCTGCCTTTCTCACCATCAACTGGGTGCTGTCCTTTAGCTCTATGCCTTCTTTTCCCTCTGCTGTCTTGTCACCCAGAGCCCACCTGTGTACATGCTCCAAGCCCCATACTGACCAGAGCTTTGTACAAATCACAGCACAAACTAAGCCGCCAGTGAAAGCTCTAGAAGGTCCACTTTCCTCCCAGGCATGAAATTCAAAGGATTTGAAGCCACCAAGTCCCTGCTTTCCCACCCCTATCCACAAGCTCCCTCCACCTGAGCACTTGCTCTCTGGAAGCTCCATCACTGTTCTGCCCTTCTGCAGTTTGGCCCTCATCTGTCTCCTTTGGCCCTCAAATCTGTGTCTAAAATGATTATTTACATATTCAGTGTAGTCTATTGTGCTTGTCGGGGCCTCCACTTTTGTAGTCAGGAATTCCTGCTTAGATTCACTTACTGAGGATCACTGTGCTGGGGGCTGGAAGAGCAAGAACAAAACAAATAGCTCCTTTCCCGAAGAGCCTATAATGTAGAGGGGGAGAGACAAGGAAGTAAATGGTGGGAGAGTGACAAGTTAGCAGAAGTGATGATGAGACTGCACAGCATCCATTGACAGAGGCTACAGTGTGTCAGGGGTCTGCCAAGAAAAGGCACCTAGGGAGGGCTTCTCTGAAGAGATGACATTTGGGCTGAGACCTGCAGCACTAAGAGAAGGGACATGTGGGTTGTGTGGAGGGAAGGATCAAGTTCACATCCTGACCCTAACCTACTTTTGCCAGCTACCTCTTGGTATTTCTCAGCCAACCTGTGCCTCTTTTTTTTTACCCCAGAGTAAGCTCTCTCGAGTATTTCTAGGCCCCGTTTCTTCTTTAATGAAACCCTACAAGCACCAGCTCAAACATGCTGACACTGCTGCTCACTCCAGAGGAGCTCCACCTCCATCCTCTTGCATCACCCTAGCCTTCCTGAACCTTGAACCTGCTCCATGCTTCCTCAGGCGGTAGCTATTCATAATACTCTTCTTCAACTAGACAGAAGAACAAGGAGAAGCTGCGATTACATCCTTTCTACCCTGCAGAGCAGCTACTGGTGGCCTTGCTTAGGACACTCTTGTCCAGCTTCCCCTTTTGGGGGCCTCACTGTCCTAACTTGAGAATATGAAGAAACTGGACAGATGACCCCTAAGGCCTCTTCTAGCTCTCACACTCATCAAGAATGATAACAATAGTAGATTTCTGAAGGGATAAATTATGCTAAACGCTTTGCAAAACGACAGTCTATGCCTGTCTGAATTTGCGGTTAAAAAACAAAAGGAACAAGGAAAATGGCAAAAGGCTTAAGTGTAGCTGCCAAGGAGCATGGCACATGAGCACAGTTGGTGTATACACAAACATTACACAAAGGCAGGCACAGTGCCTGCTGTGAGGCAGTGAAGGATCCCTGCGAGAGCTCATCTAGGATGAGGCGAAATGGCCTTTTCCCAGTTGGACAGAGCTTTCAGCTGCCAGGACAGCTTAAAGAAATAGAAACCTTGAAGATACAATCACATTTTCAGTCAGATCAAGAAACTGTGCTGGGGAAATCCAGGAAAGGAGGGGCCAAAATGGCTCTAGGTGCCCTGGGAGAAGGACTGAGGTAGTCACCTAGTCCCCAGGGCTGCTATTGAGATGACCAAACAGCAGCATGGGCAGCAGCCTCAGGGGCCACACTGTGCTAGGCAGTGTGGGGCTTTGCCCTTCAGGCAAGTGAATCCTGGCCCTGACTGCGCTGCCTGGGCTAGTTCTGGAAAGAGCAGCTGGCTTGAGGCTACCACTTGCCTTGGCCTGCCTTTTGCTCTCACCACTTCACTGAAATTGTACTAATAGAAATACAAATTTCTCTTTAATAAAAGGAAAAGCAGATATAGGAGAACCGAGCAAGGCCAAGGAAAAAGGGTCCAAAAGAAAATAGCAGAATAACTGATGAAAATGAGGCCTCTGATAATAGGGTCGGTGACTTGCAAGTTTTTTTTTTTTTTTTTTTTTTTTTTTTTGTGGTACCAGGGATTGAACTCAGGATGCTGCACTTGCTAAGGAAGCACTTATTCTACTGCACTACCTCCCAGGCCCTTGAAAGTCACTTTTGAGGGTACAGTTTCATAATGGTTCCCTTCCTCATGGTGAGTTAGTACATAACAACACATCTTACTTCTTTTTTCATGCCCTTCCCCTCCCTTCCACCCTCCCTGCTCCATCTCTTTGTTTCCTCCCCTTTTACAAAAGGTTTCCCTATTCCCTATTATCTCTCTTTTATTTTGCTTTTTATTTATATTTGGGTTTCGCATGTCAGAGAGCCCAAGCAATATTTAAACTTGTGTGTCTGCTTTATTTCACTTAAATTTATGGTGTGAAGGTGCATCCTTTTTATTACAAATCAATCCAATGTATCCTTCTTTATGGTAGAGTAGTACTCCATTTTACATAAATACCACATTTTGTTTATTCATCCATCTGTTTTGGTTATATAGGCCACTTACAAGATTAAGCTTATTTGGGATGCTATAAACCGGAATATGCATACATCACTGTGCTATGATGTCTTTAACGTTCAGGAAGATATCTAGAAGAGAAATAACTGAGTCAAATCAGTATGGAATCTCCATGCTGATTTCTGTAGTGATTGTACCAGTTTACATTCCTACTCAGAATATAGAAGGGTACATTTTGCCCCTCCTGCAACCTCATAGGTATTCATTATTATTCGATTCCTTGATGATGTCCATTCTTTCTGGAGCAAACGGAAACTCAGAGTCGTTTGAACTTGCATTTCTCTAGGGGCCAAAGATGTCGAACATTTTTTAGTGTATTGGTCATTTATACTTCCTTGAGAAGTATCTACTCATTATTCTGTGGCTCTTGCAATTCCTTCTTTTTTCTTTCCTTTTCAATGCTGGTAATGGTGTTCTTTGGTTCTTTTCTCTTTCCACAGTGAATTCATTGGTGATTTCCTGACGGCAGCACTCATCCAACACTCCAAATCTTCACCTACCCAGACTTGAAAACATTGTAGACCACTGACTATGGCCTTATAATAGTCCTTCATTCCACTTGTATTGTTTCCACTGCTATTGTTCCAGTTTAATTCTTTATTTTTTTCATTTGTTCCATAAACACAGAAGTATGTGCCAAGCCTCAGGGATATAATAGTGAAAAAACCAATATGCTCCCTGCCCTGATAGAGCTTACTGTCTCTGAGGTAATCAGACACTAAACAGCCACACAAACAAATATAAACTTACTAACTGTTAAGTTTGTTAAATGAAAAAGCTGGGGCTTTAGTGAAGGGCAAAATAGGGAAATTACAATGGCCTCCAAATTAGTCCTCCTTCCTCTGTACCCCTGCATTCTATTTTCTTTTAGTCCACTTTGCCCACTTTTGCCACATTAATATTCCCAAGGTCCATTGTTGATCCTGACATTTTCTAGCTCAAAAGTCTACACTGATTAAGCTGGGCACAGGGACATGAGCCTGTGGTCCTAGTTGGCATGGAAGCTGAGCTATGAGGGTAGTTTCAGTCCAGGAGTTCAAGGCCAGTCTGAGCAACAAAGTGAAATCTGGACTCAAAACAAAACCAAGCATTGCTTTGATGGATTGTACAATACAGTTTTAACTTCTTAGCCAGCGGATGGAGACCTTTCAACTTATCTTTTCAAGCCTTTCCCCATGAATCATCTTTAAGCAATTTACACTGCCAAATACATCTCTCATACAAACACTACATCCCTTCACGGTGATGCCTCTTTTGCTTAGGAGACCATTCCCCTCATTCCTTATGTCTAAATTATATCTGTTGTTAAAGCCCCGCTTAGCTTTTTCACAAAGCACTTCATGATTTCTCCCTTTTGAATCTCGGTACTTTCTTCTCACTATCATAGCACTATCTTTAGTATTGCAATTGCTCCAATTCAATGAATGTGCATGAGCCCAGCCTCTTCCCCTGTAGAATACAAGCTCACCCAGGGCAGGACCTAGCCTAAACCACAAAATGAACGAATGAACAAAGGAATGTGTGAGTGAACAACTGCTGCTAACTTCTGGTTGATGTGGTGGAGAGGGCTCTAAGTATGGCCTTTAGGAGGAACCTGCAAGAAAGCCAGAAAATACAACAAAGGCTGCCATTTCTACTTTCAGCCAACTCTTGTTCTAACAAGTGTCACTCCCGTAGGCTTGAGTGGCTTTCAGCAAAGGAGCCATAAAAATCTTCAAGGACTATGTATGAAGTGTGGGCAGAAAATTCAAGGACTAAGGATGCCAGGTGGTGTTTTATTTTCTTCTTACAAAAGAAAACTGATACTTCAGAATAGAAAAGAATATGTGGAACATGAAATGGGTGTTTTTAGATCTGGAATTTTAGAATAGGATTTGTTTTATCTGGACCATGGTTTAAAATACTAGATTGCTGGGCTGTTGGCTAGGAACAAAATTCTCTATGATAATTGAGGAAAAAAAATGTGTTTACTCAGAGCTTTGTTCTGATAAAGAGAACTTTAAATTGAAAATGAAAGTGAAAGGAGAAGAGTGTCCCAATGACATTAAAGTCAATTGCTAAGGATGGTATTTAAGAAAGTACTAACAGCATCGGGGGAGTTACCCATTAGGCCACAGAAAGATGTATTTGGGGAAAGGGTCAGAAATAGAACTTATGGCTTCCTCTGTTTCTATATCAACACCCAGCCCCAGCCCATGCATTAGGTTCATCTATATGAAATTTTCAATATTCAACTCTTTTTTAACTACAGAAATGGTGACTTCATATGGCTCAACCTGATAGTATATGGTGAACTTAAAATACTAAGATAACACATATCAGCTAAGGTGCCACTAAGACCTGGTCAGATGTACCTTATAAGTAGAACCAGACATTGGAAGAAGAACATGATTAAGAAAGTTCCCTTTGGAATGGGAAATGAAATTGTGCTTTGCGCACAGAAATCCAGAAAGGTGAGACAGACATCTAGCTAAGTCACAAGGTGCATGGAAGAGCAGTCACATGTTATGTGAAGTATATGGCATGCTACCACTCAGCAGAGTGGCCAAAATGAATGATGTACCTGGGCACAGTGATGCACACCTGTAATCTCAGCACTAGGTGACTGAGACAGAAGGATTGCCTCGGCTTTGGGCTACATAGTAAGTTGAAGGATAGTCTAAACTACATAGTGAGACTTGTCTGAAAGAGAGAGAGAGACAGAGAGAGAGAGAGAGCGAGAGAGAGAGAGAGAGAGAGAACAAGAATGATAGGAATGATGTGTTCCTGATGGAGGCAGATCACAAAAATTGCATAAAGCAGGATATAGCAGCAATGAGGCACTTTGACGAGAGTTGCCATAGGATTCTTTTGCCAAAAAATAGAACATTTAGAAATTCTTCTAACATATTTTATTGTTACCTGTTTGCAGTACAAAATGAGTGCACTCATTGTGAGGGATTGGCACATGCATATAACATCTCAATTATTTTTGTCCTCTTTTCCTCCACCCTGCATTTTTGCCAGAATCATATTTGTTTATGTGTTAAGTTCTTATAAAATTGTCAATCACACAAAGAGGCAAAATATATATAAAACACAGATGAAAATTGTACTATATCAAGGTACACTTTTAGATACATTGTTTCTGCTGCCTTACAATAATTTTTTTCATTCTCTTTTTTCTATTATCTGTATTTTATTTTGTAATTTATTTAGGTGTTGAGTTTCTCATGTAAGAGAAAGCATGCAATATTAAAGTTTGTGTGTCTGAGTTACCTCACTTAACATTATGGTCTCAAGATTAATCTATTTTCCTACAAAGGACACAAGTTTGCTTTTATTTGTTACAGCGTAGTACTTCATGTGTAAATGCCACATTATCTGTATCCATTCCTCTGTTGATGGACATGTAGGCTGCTACCAAGATTTAGCTGTTATGGATCATGCTGGCATAAACATGGGTGTGCATTCATCGCTGTAACTTGATGTCTTTAATACTTTTGGAAAGTCATCTAGGAGGGGGATAGCCAAGTCCAATGGAATTGCTATTTTAAGTTGTTTGAGGAATCTCCATATTGATTCCCATAGTTGTACAAGTTTATGCTCCAGCAACAATCAGGATGGATTCCTTTCTCCTCACAGCCTCACTAGCATTCCTTACTGCTTGATTGCTTGATGATAGCCATTCTTTGTAGAGTGAGATGGAATCTCACTGTTGTTTTAATTTGCATTTTTTGAATGGGCAATGATGATGAACATTTTTTCATTCATTTATTGGCCATTTGTACTTCTTCATCTAAGATGTCCATTTTTTGATTAGGTCTCTACATTTGCATGTTTAATTTTTATTCATATATCCCAGATATTAGTTTTTTGTCTCAAGAATAGCTGGAAAATGCTTTCTCCACTTTGTGGGTTGTCTTTTCACTGTTTCATTTGCTGCACAAAAGCTTTTTGATTTGACATGATCACATTATTAACTATTGGTATAATTCTGTCTCAGTTACTCTTTTCTTGTTGCTGGGACAAATACCCGACACGCAAAATGAAGGAAGGAAAGGCTTATTTAGCTCACAGCTACCGCAGGTTTCAGTCCACACTTGCTGACTCCAAAGCAGACTGGCAGATGGCAGACAGCAGCAGTTCATGGCGGTGGAACAGCAACAATGGCAACAGAGAGATTCTGTCTCTCTGTCTCTCTTATATTACATTCAGGCTGTCACCCCAGGCTAGGGAAGGTACACACACCCATAATCCCAGTAGTACTAAGACCCATAATCCCAGAAGTACTAAAACATATAATCCTAGTGGATCATGAGTTAGTCTCAAATTCTAGAAGTCTGTGCCCCAGGATTGCATGGCACTTTGGGGAGGTAACAAGACACAAACCATAACATATTTCTTGTGAAAAAGGCTTCTGCTCAGAAAGCCTTGCCTATAAGTTATGTCCCCAAGAGTTTTAACTCTTCCATCGTCCAGAAAATGAAGTGTTTTGTACTAATGTATAGATATTTGATCGATTTGATTTGAGTTTAGGAAACGGTCAAAGATATGGCTCAGTTTTCATATCACTATTTATTGGAGTCTATCATTTTTCCAGTGAAAAGATTGTTACAGATAGAGACTGAATGTGCCTGGAATTGTTTCCATAATGACCCATAAGTCTAGTTTTGGGGGCCTATTGTATTTGTGTGGGTTTCTGGTTTGTTTGCTATTTTTATTATTGTAGCTTTGCAGTATATCTTGAAGTCTGAGATCATGATGCCTTGCCCTTGTTGCCTAGAATTGCTTTTGCTATTCTAGATCTCTTCTGTATCCGCAGAATTTTAGAATTGCTTTCACTATTGGTATGTCAGGAATGTTCTTGGTATTTTGATTAGGATTGCATTAGATCTGTTTAATAACTTTGGAAGTTTGGCCATTTTTGGCTATGTTATTTCTGCCTATGAAGGAACAGGAGGTAGCTTTCCATTTTCAGGACCTTGCACTTGCCAGACAGGCACTTGTGCCCCTGCGCTATCTCCCCAGCCTGCTTTCCATTTTCTGTTGGCCTCTTCAATCTCCTTTTTCAGAGTGCTATAGTTTTCATTGTAGAGGTCTTTCACTTTTCTAGTTAGGCTATCTCATCAGCATTTCATTTTTCTTGATGCTATTGTGAAATTTACTACCTTGTTGAGTTTGTTACTAGTATACAGGAATGGAAATAAATTATTTTTTAAATTTTATTTATTTTTTTTCTTGTTTCAGAACCTCTATTTGCTTATTCACTCATTTTTATGGTGGGCTCAGCCTGCCCTCAGGGCAGGGCTGGCGCAGCATGTGGTGCTGGGGATTGAACCGTGGTCCTTCAAGCCGCCCAAGCTTTCCCAAGCAGGCGCTTTAGACCACTGAGCCATCCCACCGGGCCCCAGTTCTTTAAAATTTTATTTTAGCGAGTAAAAAGTAAAATAAAAATTCAAAATAAGATAATAGGAGCATAATAATGGTTAAAGTGCTCCATATTGTGATCTTTATATTAGCTACGCAGAGTACAAGATGTAAGCATGTAATTATCCACACAATGTTGGAATAAACCTCACTTTTCAAAGATTTAAGAAAAATTAGAAGCAAATTAGTAAAATTAATAGTATAACTATCACTTTTGAGAGAATTAAAAATAGTTTTTAAAAAGCACTAGAAATGATACACAATTTCACTAAACAAAGTACTAGGAATTCAACAATGGTTGTTATATTGAATATACTATACAACTTTTCCCCTTCCTTTTCTCCTTGACCCTATCCCAGTTTTTTCTCATTTTGTTTAATTTCTTCCCATTTTATAATATCTATTATACATTTTGGAACTTATTTACACTTTCAGCTTCTCATACTAGGGAGACGTTACAATATTTACATATGTGAGCCTGATTTACTACATTTATGATTATGGTCTCAAGTTTCACCCACAAAAGTCTCCAGTTTATCCTTTTTTATGACTCAGTAGTACTCCATTATATAAAAAGACCACATTTTTAATCCATTCTTTGGTTAATGGACAAAAATCTAAGTAGTACAAATTGTGCTGCTATAAACATGGGTACATATATGTCACTGTGGTACCATGTTTTAATTTTTGTGGGAAGATACCCAGAAGGAGAATAGCTTGGTTGAATGGAACCTCCACGTGTAGTCTTTTGAGTAATCTCCATGCTGATTTCCACAGTGGTTTTACCAGTCTACACTCCCACCAAAATTGGACAAGTGTTCCCTTTTGCCCACAGAACTGTCAACATTTGTTATTGGCTGATTTCTTGATAATAGCCATTCTTCCTGGGGTGAAATGGAAGCTCAGTGTTGCTTTAATTTGTGTATTTCAAATGATCAGTGCTGCTGTTGAACATTTTTTCATATATTTATTTGCTGTTTGTTCATCTGAAAAGTGTGTATTCATTCATCTCCGATGCCCATTTTGGAACTGGGTATTTAATTTAGGAAGTCTGATGTTTTTCTTTTGAGTTCTTTACACATTCTCAATAGTAATCCTTTGGTCTTAGGAAGAGCTGGCAAACATTTTTTGACATATTATGGGTTATCTGCTCACTCTGTGCAAATGCTTTTTGATAAGATGAGACTCCAGTTGTTGATTCTTTTTGATAGTTCCTATGCAATTGAGGATTTATTCATAAAGTCTTAGTCTGCACAAATGTCTTTAAGAGTGATACCTACTTTATATTGCAGAAGATTTAATTTAATGTTTCTGTTTAATATTTAGATCTTCGAGCAATTTTGAATTTATTTATTTATTTTTTTTGGGGGGGGGAACCAGGGTTCGAACTCACGACCTTGCACTTGCCCAGCAGGCACTTGTGCCTCGGAGCTATCTCCCCAGCCCCCACAATTTTGAATTTATGTATTGTATTTTAGGGAAGGGTCTACAGGATGTTCAGGGTCTCACAACTAGATCAGACTCTTAACGATCGGCCTGTTTACAGCCTTCCAAGAGCAGGGATTACAGGCAGGCCACCACGCCCAGTCTCAGTTGCCCCCGTCTGAGCGAGCCCCAGAGGCAGGGGCAGCACAGCAGGCCCCAGGGATCAAATCCCAGGCCACTGTGCCTGACTGCAAGGGCTTTAATCCACTACATGTGTACTAATGTAGTAGTACATGTACCAATGTAGTAGTAATCCACTACGACAAAATGGCCTGCAATTTTGAATTTAGTTTAGTACATAGTGAAATATATAGGTTCAATTTTAATCTCTGGCATGTACAAAGCCAGTTTTTTCAGCACCACTTACTAAAGAAGCTGTCTTTCTTTCTGTGGATGTTTTTCACATCATTGTAAAAGATAAGGAGGCTGAATATGTCTAAGCGGTTTCTGCATGTTCTAATCTGTTTCACTGACCTTTGTTTTTTCTTTACCATTACCATGCTCTTTTATCACACTAGTTTGTAAGTATAATTTCAATTCAGGGATTGTCATGCTCTCTTCCTTGCCTTTTTTGTCCAAAATTTCTTTCACTATTTTAGGTCTATTCTGGTTCCAAATAAATTTTAGGGTGATTTTCTGTGATTCTGTAAGATACACTGTTCAAATTTTAATTGAACTTTCATTAAATCTGTAAATATGACCATTTTCATCATATTGAATTTTCCCACTGTTATGGCTTATGTCTAGTTGTCCGCCCAAAGCCTCATGGAGTCACTGGGCGGGGACTTCTAGAGTTTGAGACTTGATCCATGATCCCTGGGATTATAGGTTTTAGTACTGATGGGATTATGGGTGGAAGTACTTCTGGGATTATGGGTGTAGCCTAGGGCGGGAGCTAAGGCGGAGAGCCTGAATGTAATATAAAGAGAGACAGAGACAGACTGGAGCTCTAGCTGTTGCTGTTGCTCTGCTGCCGTGTTGGTTGGCTACCTCTGCCACCATTTTGTTGCTGTTCCGCCGCCATGAACTGGATGCTCTCTGCTCTGTTCCACTCAGCCTTGGGCCACCCGAATATGGACTGAAACCTCCACAAACTGTGAGCTAAATAAACCATTCCTTCCTTCATTTTGAGTGTTGGGTATTTGTTCCAGCAACGAGCAAAAAGTAACTAATACACCTACCCAAGAGCAAGGGATACCTTCTCATTTTCTCATATCCTCTTCAACCTAATTTTTGAAAACACTATAGTCTTCCACATGGAGGTCTTTAATATCCTTTGTTGCATTGATTCCTAGGTATTTCTTTTTTTAGATGCTATTGTGAAAGGTGTTGTTTGCCTAATTTTCTTTCCAGTGAGTTTGTTAATCATACAAAGGAAAAATATTGAATTTAAAGTGTTGACTTTGTAACCACCTACACTACTGAATTTTTAAAATTAAATCTAGCACATTTTAGTGGAGTTTTGGGGGTATTATATGTAGAGTATCATCTTCAAATAACGACAGTTTCATTTATTCTTTGTCTATTGTTAGTGCTTCGATTTCTTTTTCTTGTCTAATTGCTCTGGTTAAAGTTTCCAGGACTGTGTTGAATATGAGTGGAGACACGTATCCCCTTGTCTTGTTCTTGATTTTACAGAGACAGCTTTCAGTTTCTGACCATTTAGTATGATGTTGGCTTTTGGTTTGTCG